>JAFIDM010080225.1:23205-45173 GCA_023159025.1 Thereuonema tuberculata | reverse complement strand
AAAAAATTCCATTGCAACGCAACGTTACGGCGCTTCATGAAAAAATGGAATTTGCTGTGGAATAATTATTCAATTGTAAAATACGTAGAAAGACGTCGTTGCTAAGACATTGGCCTCTCACCTTTGAAAACATGGGGTTCGGTTCTCATGTGGGTTTCGTGTTGTGGATGATCCCCGCTGGACATTGTCTTGGGGTCGCGATGCTTGGCTTCTAGGGAAGCCACCCACATTCAGCACAATCTAATCTAAAACTCGGAATGGCGCGCGGTTGTCGCTAAGACATTGGCCTCTCACCTCTGACTAAAATACTTTTTACTCTTGATTAGGAAATTAAAATCGTTGAAAAGAAATTGCAGAGAAGTTAGAAAAGAATTAAGTCATAGAAGAGGTGTGAAGTAGTTTGGGAAGCCTTTCAAAAATATTTATGCTACATTTTTTTTTATATTAAAATTTATTTTTCAACATCAGGAAGTTTAAAAAACTTTATAGATATAATAAAGGTTAAATTAAATTTTTAATATTAATCAACTGAGCATTCTGAGTCTTAAATATACTGTGTGGTTAGTGTGGGTGGCAGGGAAGCAAAGCACCGCGACCTGTAGGTCTAATGTGCTATCCCACGGAAATAAGAACCGACGAAGAGAAAAAATACTTCTCCCACCATATTTTCTCAGTCTTTCTCTTCCGTCTGTCTACATTTCCGTGGGATAGCACAATAGACCTACAGGTCGTGGTGGTTGGCTTCCCTTCCAGTTTTGATGCAAAAATAAGGAAACTTTAGAAATATTTAGATCTTACAGAACTAAAATGCGGATGTGAAGTTGTAATATACAATTTGTATGTACAGAGATGTACAGGAGGTAAATTTGTTTTGTTTTTTAATTTAGGCATAATAATTAAATTTAAATAAACTAAACTAACGTTCTATGTGAAGGAATATAAATACAGAAATTTCATTCTCTTCATCTGTTGTATTTTGTAACTTCGACATCTTTAGTGAGAATACCAGTTTAGGAAATTCTTTCTCAATTCAGGTCGTATATTGTTCATACGTGTAAATATTATAGCTCAATGTTTTTTTCATTTTACGTAGTTCCAGCTGAAAATTTTTTTAAGTATTTAAAAAAAATAAAAAAAGAAATAACGATTCAGAAATTATGAAAAAAAGCTAAGGATGAGAAAGGAGCATTTTCCAAGCCTACTAATTTCAACTTCATTGTTTAGTTAGAAGATAGAAAAGAATTAAGTCGCAGAAGAGATGTGAAGTAGTTTGGGAAGCCATTCAAAAATATTTATGCTACAATTTCAGTCTTTTTTATATAAAAATTTATTTTTTAACACCAGGAAGTTTTAGGTAAGTTCAAAAATAAATTTTAAAGAATTAATAAAGATTAAATTAAATCAACTGCGCATTCTGAGTCCTAAATACACTGTGTGGATAGTGTGGGTGGCAGGGAAGCAAAGCACCACGACCTGTATGTCTAATGTGCTATCCCATGGAAATAAGGAAATAATGACCGACGGAGAGAAAGACTGCTCTCCAACCATATTTTCTCAGTCATTCTCCTCCGTCTGTCTACATTTCCGTGGGATAGCACAATAGACCTACAGGTCGTGGTGCTTGGCTTCCCTGCCACTTTATGCAAAAATAAGAAAACTAGAAATATTTAGAACTTACAGAACTGAAACGCCCATGTGAAGTTGCAGTACTATGTGTAGAGATGTACAGGAGATAAATTTGTTTTGTGCTTAAATTTATGCATAATAATTAAATTTAAGTAACCGTAAGTAACGTTCTATGTGAAGGAATAAAAATACAGAAATTTCATGTTCTTCAACTCTTTAAAACACTCTTGAATTTTGTAACTTAGATACCTTTAGGAAGAAAACCAGTTTACGAAATTCTTTCTCAGTTCAGTTCGTATATTGTTAATAGGTGTAAATATTATATCTCAATGTTTTCTCATTTTAGGTAGTTCCAACTAAAAATTGAGAAACAACATTGTTAAATATTAAAAAAAAAAAAAATAAGGATTCAGAAATTATGGAAAAAAGCTAAGGATGAGAAAGGAGCATTTTCCAAGACTACTAATTTCAACTTCATTGTTTACTTATGGCGGCTAATTCAAACCATGTCCATTAGAAAGAACTGAATACTTTAAATTGAATTAAAACATTGTAAAGATAATTAGACAACAGCATGAATTTTATATATATATTTAATTCTGAATATAAACACAGATTAATGTTATTTTTAAATATTGATCCTGATGTAAACATACATGATGACATTTAAAAAAAATAATTTAAAATACATCACTGTAAATAGTTTTTTTTGTTGTTTTTGTTTTGTTGTTATTTTTTTTATATTTTGTATTTTCGGTTTGTTTTGTTTTTCATATTCAATTACTGATGAAATTTTAATGTCTTTTTTATCTGTTCAACAAATATTTTAAGAAATATTTTCACAAAGGCAGAAAAGTGATACTAGAATAGCAAAACAAAAGTCACTACATTTGATGTTACTCTATTTCTAAATGTTACAAACAGTGAAGAGGTTAATGAGTAATGAAATTTAACAACATCACAGATGGTATTGGACGACAGAATGTAGACACAAGATCTAATCATCATCGCCTTCATCTTCGTCATCACCGTCCCCAGGATCCTCGAATTGAATTTTAACCTGTCGAGGTCTGGCTTTGGCAGATTTCGGCCCTGACTTCCTGGCTTTCGCTCCAGATCTCATCCGTCTCAGCCGAGGTCTCAGAGACTCAAAATCAACCTTGGCAGTAACAGGTCCTGTTGGCAGGGGAGGCAGTACCACGGAGCGACAGACACGATATTGAGTTGCCTTCTCGCGAATAATCCCCATCATCAGTCCTCGCTTCAAAATCGTGTGTACTGCAGTGCTGAACTCCTCTTGATCCAATGGCACGTCATAACCTTCCCTGATGAATTTTTCAACAGCCTCTCTGTCACTGCCCGAAATCTCATTCACATTCTTCACTGAATGCAACACCAGAAGACTTAAGTCGAAAATTGTCTTCTTGGGAGCAGCATCCATGCCAGGTTCCTTTGTTGCCATTCTGATTGATTTACCACCCTTCTGCAAGTTTATCAGTCCTGAAAGAAACAAAAGAACCAATCTTGACATACATTATTTAGTCACTAAAAGCTATTTCTTCCTTCACGAAAACAGTCGAGAAAATAGAGAAATCATACAATTTTCTTGTAATATTTGATGTAATTTTATGTTCTAAAATACTTGCACAGCAAAATCCTAAGCTTACTGTATATCTGATTCATTTAACAATAAAATTGCATACAAGGTTAGTTGAGTGTTACTGATTTTACTATAATAACAATTATGACTTATCGTTACATTTGAAAAATGATCAAAGCATTATCATATCTGCTGCTATGTATTTTGCCTTATCCCTAAATAGATAATGTTTCACAAGATTTTTCTTTGATCTTTATAGAATGTTAAGACAGCCAAATTAGATTGTAATCGTTTAGTTCCTATACGGAGATCATCTTACAGGAAAATTTTAGAAGTGACTTAACATGACAGTCCACCAAGCAGAGAATGCCTGTTCAAAGAATTATACATTCTAAGGTTCTATTTCGAAGTACGAAAAATGCTGTTTTGAATATTTTATCCTATTTAACACGTAATATATATAAACGGAGCAAGCAGTATTTCTTTGAGAGCCGCAGATATTAAGGCTTCTTTAAGATATCAAATGAAAACAGAAGCTTAGGCTTATTCAATAATCTACAAAAGGCACAAAATAACTTAAAGAAAAAAGAAATTCGCAATTCCAAAAAGTAGAAACAAATTTTGTAATCTAAATCACTCGAAATATTTAGTGTCTTACAAAGAATTATTTGAAGAATGTCGCAATTGTGAATTTTGGAAATTTTTAACATTTATTTTTACTTTTAAAATATTAAAAGCTGTCTGATAGTATATTTAAAGTATTACGGATTTAGAAAATCTTGCAATCTCAGGATTAAAGAACATTTGCAAAAACAGATATTTGTATTCTATTCATATAAATCCATTATTATAAATAATTCAAATTCATCAAATTTAAAAAAAAAAAAAAACAAAAAAAAAAAACAGAATTAAACTTTTCGTTTTTATTTATTTTCTATTTAACTGGCTCAAATTCGAACAAAACGAAATATAATTCTAAGAGTTGAATTCTACCGAGATGAAATTGAAAGTTTAAACTATTTTTTTTTCTCACGGGTCTATTTTGAAATTAGCTTTCCCCACATCCTAGAATTTCTAACTTGTATTGGAAGTTCCAAAGTTTAAATTCTTCTTAATAACTAAACTGACCGTTAAGTCTAAGTATTAAGGCTCTTCCGTTGTTAACGTTAAGTCGAAATATATTTGGTCCGAAATGAAAATTTCATTAATAAACTTACCTTTATATTTCTGGTAGATTTGTATCTAAATATGAAATGACATATCTTTGGTCCACAGTTTAGGTAAATTCCGTTTACACTCCGAGAAATTTAGAATTAGGCATTCTGATGATGGAGGTGTAGTGGCGGATCGAAGAAGACTTTCTTTATATAGGTCTTAGAAATCGAACAGAACGACATTGCGCCATTCTTCTGTTTCATAGTATCAAACAGCTAGATTGGTAAAACAGCCATTTATATTTATTTAACATTGTTTAATATTCTTAGTTTCCTCGCTTTTGTAGTCATGAGACAGATCAACTTGAGAGCTTTATTAGCGTATGCCCTCTTTATTAGCGTATGACATCTCTATAAGCGTATCACATCTTTATTAGCGTCACAATTGTATTACCCTATTCAGATAATTAATGTAGCTTTAAAAACAACAATGGTACAGCAGTGAAGTTTCATAGCATTCTGTTGATTAGTTCGAAAAAAAATGCAATGGAGTATACAGTAAAACCCCGATTATCCTAGCCCCGATTATCCAAGTTTCCGCTTTAACCGAGCTATCAAATATTTCTAGGATTAGTTTTTTTTGGTTCTACACTTTCCATTTTTAAAAACTACCGATAAAAAATTCTGAACTTGATCTCACAAACACTCAGGAAAGAGAATTCGCAGAGTATTGGTTGCAATTAATGTTCATTCGTCTAGTCATATGACCCCCTACCTGGAATCAGGAAATGGAAACATTGCTGCAGAAAAACACCAAAGTAACGTAAAACAAAAAACAATTAAGGACTTTAAGTAAAAGAACACTTTAATTATCGTAACAATATCAATTGCATTTGGTGTATATGTATAACTTTGGCATTTGTTAAAATATACATTTAAATCTATACGATTTATTTTATTTACAATTATCGATTTAATCGAGTTTTTCGGTTAACAGAGTTAGTCGTGGTCCACATTAACTCGGATAATCGGGGCTATACTGTACTTTGTTTAATGTTATTGAAAGGGTTCCTAATTTTAACTTAAATAATGTAGGCCTATTGCTCAAATCCTAAGATCTGTAAGTTTGAAATTAAAAGTTCGTTAAAATTTCTAGTTTGGACGCTGATTTCAAAATAGTCCCGTAAGTTAAAATCTAATTAAAAAAGTTAAATTAGACCCTTCATGTCAACTGAATGGAAATAGTAATGCTCCTAGGAGCAAAAGTTAAAAAAAAAGTAGAATGCACTTTCAATATGACTACAAGATACTGCAACAAAGATAAGACGGTTAAAAGTCTTGAAAAATTATTTGGGAGTAAACTTATTTTTGAAAAAGCATTGTGAAATAATTTACATCAATTATAAAGACTTCAGGAACTGAATTTCAAATCTCTTGGAGTACGTCAGTTGATGAAACGTGCAAAGTGGAAACAGATCTATCCTAGAATGCTTCAAGAACTGTGCTTCTAGGAGCAAAAGCAAAAGCAAAAATAAATTCTATTTACTGAGAAGTATTGCAGCAAAGAAAATATGTAGTTAATTTGATATATGAAGAATTACATTTTGGTTTACCTTCATTCTTCCGACAACTACTAATGATGATACTTAGAAGTTTTAAATCAAGAATAACTTATAATGATTGAATAAAATCAAGTAGCCTATCTAGAAAAAGATATTTTATATATCACTTTACATGCCAAGCCATATCGCTTTTAATTCAATGTGCCACAGATATGTTTTATGGAACATAACATTTAACTGGTAATAATATAAAATAAGAATTGCAGAATACGGAATAAGATCTAAATAAATCTTCAAGAAAGGCTGAAATAATCTAATTTTATTGTTGGTCGTTGCTGTACTGGTCTGAGTAGGTTTAATTTAATAAAGAAAAGAAATATCCCAAAATATCCCGTTACTCATATAAAATAAAATTCTAGCTTAATCAGATAACCTATTTCCACAGTCGAATATTGATAGGCGTGTGATCGGAAGGCATCGGTTAATGAACGCGGAGTCGGACGTAACACCTGGTCAGGAACTCAGAATAGATCCCCAATATTCATCAACTCACTGAGGAATACAACCTAATGTCCAAAGGATATCCTTAAGGACTATAAGACATACACTCAAACGGCAGGGTCTTGGCAGTCGTCGTCCAACAGAGTGCCTCTCATATCAGTAGCCACCCGGCGTGAACATCCGCAGTGGGCTCAAAACAACAAAAACTGATCAGAGCAGGAGTGGAAGAAGGATGCTTGATCGGTTCCTACTGCATCAGCACGATGATAGGCTATGAGTGTGGAGAAAGTCTCGTGATCCTTCATGTTGTGAAACACAAGTGCAGGTGGGTGGCGGAGATGTCATGGTGTCGGGCACGGTCTATTGGCAGACACTTAGTCCTCTGATACCTGTGGACCTTCAACCTCGAGGTCTAATGAAACCAGACCAGATTCATCCCTCTATGGCAATCATATATTCCACAATCATATACAATCCACAGGGCGATAGTGTGTTTCAATAGGACAATGCTCCATGTCACAATGCCAGGATGGTGGTCGAATGATTCCACGGAACTCTTACTACTAATGCCCCACAATCACCGGATCTGAATCCGATCAAGTATCTTTGTGACGCTGCGCCGTTGAAACGAGGGATTCTTTCCCTTCCAAATCCACCCCAGAATCTCACACAGCAGTGGATTACTATAATTTAGGTGTTAACAGATCTTGCAAGAGATAACCTTGCTGATTCCATGCCTCAACATGTGATTGCGGTTCTCAGGAGGGTTAACATCATATTAGGCCCTTTTCGTATATTTATGGCCGGTATGTATATATATGTATATATATATATATATACCGTAGATCTGTGAAAATCTTTTAAGATATATACATATTATAGGGCAAATAGTTTTAGAGTTACTATGATCTCAGAGGGAGAGACGGACAACCAGACAAACATTAACCAAATCTATTGATGTAATATCCTGCATAGCTCCGGTGGACAAGTGGTACTGCGCTGAACTGCGGGCTAAAGGAGACGGTTTCAATCCCCTGCGGAGTCGGGATTTTCTTTCTTCTCTGAATTCTCCGAAGCTCTACCCAGCCGGATTGTAGGGTCTACCCAGTCCTCTGATGTGTGGGTTCCCGATTTCTTCGCTGGCGGTTAAAGGTAGACAGGCGTTGGGCTGACCACCTGACCTCAACTTAGTGAGGAAACGACTATACATTTACCTCACGGGACTACCAGGGTCACACAGGTCTCTAACGAGAAACTTACTTCATAAAATCCTGTGGTGATATATAAAAAGAGACTTCAATTTCTGTGCAAAGCTAAAGCCCTATTTTTAAACAACTTTCCGAAAGTAATAATAATAATAATTGATCATAATTGAAAGTGATTAATTCAAAATTTTAAAAATGTCTCCGGTTGGCAGGCATTAAAGAACGACGTTGAGAATATCGTAATTCTCACATGTTAACATTGTTAAGTTGAATTAGCTTTTCTAACTTAATACAAGAAAAATGATTGAGAATAAAAACTGTACATCCAAGAAAGCTGAAATTTTAAAGATAGCTGTAGGAGTTTTACAAGGAAGATTCCTATTAATTTTGGTAAAACTCGCTACAGGAAGTAACAAAGTACAGGCCAAAACCCGTCAACAAAAGTGAATGAATAGCTTCTTTTAAAAAAAAAGGGTTTTTGAAGTTGGAATCCTAACAATATCCTACTTTATCTTTTTCTAATTTCGATGCTTAAACGTAATAAAAAAAAAGAAGTTCTATGAAATATTGGATTATAACAATAAAATTATAAATATAGTTGAGGTGCCAACTTTTGAATACCTGCATCGTAAGAACACATCAAGCGTTAAGGAAAAATAAAATAAAATAAAACAAAATAAAACAAAATAATTAATAGTGTCAAAAGCAAAGCTACCCCATAATATGCACAATTTTACAAACAAACTTTAATAAACAAAATTTTATCGGAAACGATCACTTTTAACCCCCAACCTCCGATCAGGGAGTGGCCACCTACGTTTTGATGCTGAACACAATGGTGAATACAAGCTGTAACCTTGGGGCCGCTAACATTGATTTTATGCTGTCTGGATGGCACACTCTATAGCGGTCAAGCGGTTAGAGATTTTCGAATGAAATCTTCACCACTTTTTTCAGCATCAAAAAGTTGGTGACTACGTGTAAAAAAATCAGATCTCTAGGACCACTATGTCACCCCCCCCCCAATGCGTTTTTTCTTTCTTTTAAAAACTCCTTGGAGAGGGTTGTGTTCAGATGCTGAACACAATGGCGAAGATTTCATTCTAATATCTCTAACCGTTTGGCCGCTACAGAGAGTGACATCCAGACACGATAAAAGCAAGAGCGGTCCCCTAGCGGTTTTACAGACTATCTCGGGGCCGTTAATAAACAGTTGATTATTAATACGAATTACTCATTCACTGTGTTGACAGAAGTTTTGTCTCTAGCGCCTTAGCTTTTTTTTTCATAATTTCTGAATCCTTATTTTTTTTTTTAATTTTTTTTTATTACTTAAAAATTTTGCTTCTTAATTTTCAGCTGGAACTACCTAAAATGAGAAAACATTGAGCTATAATATTTACACGTATGAACAATATACGACCTGAATTGAGAAAGAATTTCCTAAACTGGTATTCTCACTAAAGATATCGAAGTTACAAAATACAACAGTGCTTTAAAGAGTTTAATCTTCTTGTAACATCTTATCTCTAAATTTCCAAGTTATGGCATCACAGAACGGAAGGACGAACAAATGTAGTTTGACATAAAATTGCAGTTTAAAATTTTTTGTTGTAACCTTTTTAATTTGGAGTCCATTGTTTATTGATAATATCGTAGAAGCACGTGAATAAATATTTCTCTTTTTGTTTTTTTATCTAATCTTTACTGCATATCAATTGTAAAATACATAGAAAGACGTCGTTGCTAAGAAATTGGCCTTTGACCTTTGAAAACAGGGGGATTCATGTGGGTTTGTGTTGTGGACTATCCACGCTGGGCATTGTCTTGGGGTCGCGATGCTTGGCTTCCCTGCCACCCACATTCACCGCAATCTTATCTAAAACTCGGAATGGCTCGCGATAGTCGCTAAGACATTGGCCTCTCACCTCTGAGTAAAATACTGTTTAGTCCTGATTAGGAAATTAAAATCGTTGAAAAGAAATTGCAGAGAAGATAGAAAAGAATTAACTCATAGAAGAGGTGTGAAGTAGTTTGGGAAGCCATTCAGAAATATTTATGCTACATGAGTTTTTTTTTATATTAAAATTTATTTTTCAACATCAGGAATTTTAATAAACTTTAAAGAAATAATAAAGGTTAAATTAAATCTTAAATATTAATCAACTGAGCATTCTGAGTCTTAAATATACTGAAATAAATTAAATCTTAAATATTAATCAACTGAGCATTCTGAGTCTTAAATATACTGTGTGGTTAGTTTGGGTGGCAGGGAAGCAAAGCAACGCGACCTGTTCGTCTAATGTGCTATCCCACGGAAATAAGAACCGACGGAGAGAAAGACTACTTCTCCCACCATACTTTCCCAGTCTTTCTCCTCCGTCTGTCTACATTTCCGTGGGATAGCACAATAGACCTACAGGTCGTGGTGCTTGGCTTCCCTGCCACTTTTGATGCAAAAATAAGGAAGCTTTACAATTATTTAGATCTTACTGAACTAAAAAGCGGATGTGAAGTTGTAATATACAATTTGTATGTACAGAGATGTACAGGAGGTAAATTTATTTTGTTTTTTTAATTAATGCATAATAATTAAATTTAAATAACCTAAACTAATTCTATGAGAAGGAATATAAATACTGAAATTTCATTTTCTTTAAACTCTTTCAAGCAGTCTTGTATTTTGCAACTTCGATACATTTAGGTAGAATACAAGTTTAGGAAATTCTTTCTCAATTCAGTTTGTATATTGTTAAATATTATATCTCAATGTTTTCTTATTTTAGGTAGTTCCAGCTGAAAATTGAGAAACAAAATTTTTAAGTATTAAAAAAAAACAATTTAAAAAAAATAAGGTTTCATAAATTATGAAAAAAAGCTAAGGATGAGAAACGAGCGTTTTCCAAGATTACTAATTTCAACTTCATTGTCTACTTACTGTGGCTAATTCAAACCATGTCCATTAGCAAGAACTGAACACTTTAAATTTAATTTTAAATTGAATTAAAACCTTGTAAAGATAATTAGACAACAGCATGAATTTTAAATATAAGTTTAATTCTGAATAAAAACACAGATTGATGTTATTTTATCTACTGCTACTGGTGTAAACACACATTATGACATTTAAAAATACTTAATTTAAAATACATCACTGCAAAGAATTTTTTTTTTGGTTTTGTTATTATTTTTTTTTTCTTTTTCATAGTCAATTGCTGTTCAAATTTAAATGTTTCTTTATCTGTTCAACAAAGATTTTGAGAAATATTTTGACAAAGGCAGAAAAGTGATACTAGAATAAACAAAATACTATCAAAACAAAAGTCAGACTACATTTGATGTTTCTCTATTTCTAAATATAACCAACATTTTTTTTTTCATCCCTAGTTCTTTCATCGTCAACACACTCTTCATGGCTTCTTAAATTCAAAATTGTTTTTTGTGGAAATACTTGAATCAAATTACAATTTGATTAATCGTAAATCCATTCTTCATAAGGTTGTATGTCAGCTCGGGCAAAATGTGGGCAGATAGGTATGTATTGCATGCGAGTAGACCTTTAATGACGGAAAATGAAGAACTCCGAAGAAAATCTACACTTTGACCAAGTAGAGATTTGGTGGAGAACAAACACTAGCTGATGAATGCCGTTAGTGAAGCTCTGATACAGGGAATGAAGAATGGACGCGTGACTTAAGACTAAAGACAGGTTCTCTATCTTCAGGGCTCCTAAGTCTCCACCGGAACATAGTACACCCTACTTGCCTCTGTCAGGGCCTTATCCATCTGTGCGAGGCAGTAATCCATTCCTGTTTCATCTGCTACAGAGGGTAGGGGGGGGGGGCACAAGCTCCTACTGTCTTTTACCCTGACAAGGTTCTCAGAGCCGACCTCATCCTTCTAGAAGATTTGGATCAAAATGTCGTTGGATGATCAGGATTGTGATAAAGGAAACAATCTGTTTTAGGGCTGAAGTAAGTCCCAGAGAAAATCATCTGTAAATGAAGATGGTAATGATTAATGAATGTAACAACTTCACAGATGATTCCAAAAATACAATTCGGAAATAGAAATAAATTTTATAATCTAAATCTCTTGAAATATTTACTGTCTTACAAAGAATTATTTGAAAAATGTCGCAATTATGAATTTTGGAAATTTTTAACATTTATTTTTTATTTTAACATATTAAAAGATATCGTATAATATATTTAAAGTATTACGGATTTAGAAAATCTTCGAATCTCTCGATTAAAAACCATTTGCAAAAACAGATAGTTGTATTCTATTCGTATAAATTCATTATTGTAAATAATTCACATTCATCAAATGTAAAAAAAAAACAACAGAATTAAACTTTTCGTTTATATTTAGTTTTTATTTAACTGCCTCAAATTCTGAAAGGTTTAACTTTTTCCAAACAATACGAAAAATCAAGTTTAAATTGGAAGTTTAAACTATTTTTTTTCTTAAGAGTCTATTTTGAAATTAACTTTCCCGATATCCTAGAATATCTAACTTGTTTTGGAAGTTCCAAAGTTTAAATTCTTCTTAACAACTAAACTGACCGTTAAGACTAAGTATTAAGCCTCTTCCGTTATTAACGTTAAGTCGAAATATATTTGTTCGAAATGAAAATTTCATTAATAAACTTACCTTTGCAATTCTGGGAGATTTCTATCTAAACATGAAATGCCATATCTTAGGTCCACATGTTAGGTAAATTTCCTTTATACTCTGAAAAATTTAGAATTAAGCATTCTGATGATGGAGGTGTAATGGCGGATCAAAGAAGACTTTCTTCATATAGGTCTTAGAAATCGAACAGAAAAACATTGGCATTCTTGTGTTTCATAGTATCAAATAGCTGAGTTGGTAAGACTGTTATTTGTATTTATTTAACATTGTTTAATATTCTTAGTTTCCTCGCTTTTGCGGTCATGAGATAGATCAACTCCACAGCTTTATTAACATATGCCATCTTTATTAGCGTATGACATCTTTATTAGCGTCACAATTATATTATCCTATTCAGATAATTAATGTAGCTTTGAAAATAATAATGGTAATGCAGTGAAGTTTCATAGCATTGTCTTGATTAATTAGCAAAAAGATTAAATAGAAGATATA
Organism: Thereuonema tuberculata; assembly: GCA_023159025.1. NCBI lineage: Eukaryota > Metazoa > Arthropoda > Chilopoda > Scutigeromorpha > Scutigeridae > Thereuonema > Thereuonema tuberculata. The sequence goes on along the minus strand of JAFIDM010080225.1, from coordinate 32,395 downwards.
TTCTGTTTAATGTTATTGGAAGGGTTGCTAATTTTAATACAAATAATGTAGGTCTGTTGCTCAAATCCTAAGATCTGTATGTTTGAAATTAAAAGTTCATTAAAATTTTTAGTGGTACGCTGGTTTCAAAATAGTCCCGTAAGTTAACAATCTGATTAAAACAGTTAGATTAAACGCTTCATGTCAACTAATGGAAATAGTAATGCTCCTAGGAGCAAAAGTTAAAAAAAAAATACAATGCAGTTCCAATATGAGTACAAGATACAGCAATAAAAATAAGACGATTAAAAGTCTTGAAAAATTATTTGGGAGGAAATTATTTTTGAAAAAGCATCGTGAAATAAATACCATCAATTATAAAACATTAAGATTATAAAAGATCTGTGCTTCTAGGAGCAAAATAAAAAAAAAATAGATTTATTAAGAAGTATTGCAGTAAAGAAAATGTGTAGTTAATAGTCTTGAAGAATTATATTTAGGTTTGATTTGCATTCTTCCGACAACTGCCAATGATTATACTTAGAAGTTTTAAATCGAGAATAACTTATAATGATTGAATAAAATCAAGTAGCCTATCTAGAAAAAGATATTTCGAGATAGATGTTATTTTTATACATCACTTGACAAGCCAAGCCATATCGCATTTTAATTCAATGTGTCACAGGTATGTTTTCTGGAACATAAAATTTAACTGGTAATAATATAAAATAGAGAATTACAGAATATGGGATAAGTTCAAAATAAATCTTCAAGAAATGCTGAAATAATCTAATTTTATTGTAGGTCGTTCCTATACTGGTCTGACAAGTAAACCTTCTCTCCTTTGATACCAGTTTCCGAAAACCCATATATTTTCTGAAAACTTATGTCACAAGTAGAAAGCTGTGAAATCCTAGGGGCAAAGGGACAAGCGTTTAGGAGTTATAGGCCCACAAAGTATCAGTAAAGTGTTGAAAACATGACATCAAAAGTCGCTAAAATGCTCGTTTCACATATTTATATGAACAAATAATATGAAGTAAATAATAATAATAATAATATAAACTTAAGAAAGTGGAGATCTCAATATAAAGGAAGAAACAACTCGTTGAAAAGATACAATATATGGTGGGATGTTGAAAATGTGACTTCTTATTAACTTCAAACAAAAATCTATTACAACAGACAATCAATGTGCAATTCATCAAATAAATGCCGAGCCCATGGACAAAAAATGATAAACTTTGAAAGGCTTAATCTCGGAAACTATTAGATCTACAGAGACAGTTCTAGTATCAAATTTAGTCTATTTTTAAAACGTCATAAGAAAGTTTTTTCAAAAACTAGTCCTTTAGGGTTATAATCGCCAAAATTTGAAAAAAACCCGATTTTTTTCGCGGTTTTTTCGATTTTTGACAAAGTTGCGTTCGGCGCTCGAGGTCACAAACTTGGATTATTCATTAGGCCAACATCATAAACAAGTCTGCAAAAAATCAGAACTACCGGATTTGACGCATACTACCTCATACTTTCAGGCGACAAAATAACTGGATCAATCATTTTCCAGGGTGGTTATGTGTTTTATCATCTCCGATTCTTGGATGTTCGGAGACCGATTGCTTGTACCGAATCGGGAGACCAAGGCAGCCACAACGACTTTAGGATCCATCTGCAATATAAGAAGAAGATATAAAATACGTTAGTACTTAACAGCAACATACGCGAACAAACAAGAACTAGAGACGTCAGTAATTTAATATGTCCATCTATACACACTTTACTGATACTTTGTGGGCCTATAGCTCCTAAACGCTTGTCCCTTTGCCCCTAAGATTTCACAGCTTTCTACTTGTGACTTAAGTTTTCAGAAAATATATGGGTTTTCGGAAAATATATGGGTATCAGGAGAAGCGGTATCAAAGGACAGAAGGTTTACTTGTGAGTAGGTTTAATTTAATAAAAAAAAAAATCAGCAAATATCCTGTCATTCATATAAAATAAAATTCTAGTCTATTCAGATAACCTATTTCGACCATGAAAACTGTACCACGAAGAAGTGGAAGAAGGATGTTTGATCGGTTTCTACTGCATCAGCACGATGATAAGCTACGAGTGTGGAGAAAGTTTCGTGAAGTGGTGGATCCTTCATGTTGTGAAACACAAGTACAGGTGGGTGGCGGAGATGTCATGGTGTCGGGCAAGCACTCCTGCCAGACACTTAGTCCTCTGATATCTGTGGACATCACTTTCAACGTCGAGGTCTAAAGAAACCAGACCAGGTTCATCCCTTTATGGCAATCATATATTCCACAATCATATAGAATCCACAGGGTGATGGTGTGATTCAATGGGTCATTGCTCAACAAGGCCACGATGGTGGTCGAATGATTCCACGGAACTCTTACTACTAATGCCCCACAATCACTGGATCTGAATCCGATCAAGCATCTTTATGACGCCTCGCCATTGAAACGTGGGATTCTTTCCCTTCCTAATGCACCCCAGAATCTCACCCAGCGGTGGACTGCTATTATTTAGGTGTGAACAGATCTTGCTCACCAGAGATAACCTTTTTCATTCCATGCCTCCACTAGTTACTGCGGTTCTCAGGAGGGTTAACATCATATTAGGCCCTGTTCTTATATTTATGGCCGGTATCTGTATGTATATACCGTAGATCTGTAAAAATCTTATAAGAATTATAAGGGCAAATTGTTTTTAATATCTAAACATACAGGACAAGTAGGTTTAGAGTTATTACGATAACGGAGGTAGAGACGGACAACCAGACAAACATTAACTACCCAGTCCTCTGAAGTATGGGTTCCAGGTTTCTTTTCTGGCGGTAAAAGGTGGACGGGCGTTGGGCTGACCACCTGACCTCAACTTAGCGAGGAAACAACGATAGCCTTACCTCACGCCTTACCTCATTTCTGTGCAAAGCTAAACCACTATTTTGAAATTAACTTTCATAAAGTAATAATAATAATAATAAAGATAATTGATCATAATTGAATGTGATCTAGTTCAAAATTTTGAAACGTCTTCGGTTGGTAGACATTAATGGAAGATGTTAAGGATATGTTAACACTCACTTGTTAACATTGTTAATTTGGATTAGCATTTCTAACTTAATACAAGAAAAATGATTTAGAATAAAAACTGTACATCCAAGAAAGCTGAAATTTTAAAGATATCTGTAGTTGTTTTACAAGGAAGATTCCTATTTATTTTGGTAAAAATCGCTACATGAAAATTTTGGTAAAAATCGCCAAAACCTGTCAACATAAGTGAATGAATAGCTGCTTATAAAAAAAAGTTTTCTGCATTGCTACATTTGAGTTTTTTGAAGATGGAATGCTAAAAACATCCTACTTTACGTTTATCTAATTTTGATGCTTCACGTAGTAAAAAAAAGTAGTTCTATGAAATATTGGATTACAACAATAAAATTATAAATATAGTAGACGTGCCAACCTTTGAATACCTGCATCGTAAGAACACATCAAGCGTTAAGGAAAAATAAAATAAAACGAAACAAAATAAAACAAGATAATTTATGCTTTTAGACAGTGTCAAAAGCAAAGCTGCCCCATAATATGTACAATTTTATAAACAAAATTTTATAAACAAAGCTTTATCGAAAGCGATCACTTTTGAACCCCTAACTTCCGATCAGGGAGTGGTCCCAGAGGTCTGACTTTTTCTATGTGGCAACCGACATTTTGATGCTGAACACAATGGTGAATGCAAGCTGTAACCTAGGGGCCGCTAACATTGATTTTATGCTGTCCGGATGGCACACTCTTTAGCGGCCAAACGGTTAGAAATATTCGAATGAAACCTTCATCATTATGGTCAGCATCAAAAAGTAGGTGACCATGTGTAAAAAAAGCAGATCTCTAGGACCACTCTCAGAACCCCCACCTTTAAAAGACAGGAAACGCCTTGAGGTGATTCGAACACAATGGTGAAGATTTCATTCGAATATCTCTAACCATTTGGCCGCTACAGAGTGCGACATACAGACAGGTTAAAAGCAAAAGCGGCCCCCTAGCGGTTTTACAGGCAACGTTAGCGTCGCTAATAAACAGTTGCTTTTTAATGCGAATTACTCTTTCACTGTGTTTTTGTCTCTAGCGCCTTACCTATTGGTCCAGTATGTAACAAAATCATTAGGGATCTTCTTGTAACATCTTATCTCTAAATTTCCAAGTTGTGCGATCACAGAGCGGGAGGAAGAACAAATGTAGTTTGACATAAAATTGCATTTTAAAATTTTTTTCATGTAACCTTTTTAATTTGGAGTTCATTATTTATTGATAATTTCTAATATCTGGTAGGGGCACCTGAATAAATATTTCTCTTTTTGTTTTTTTATCTAATCTTTACAGCAAATCAATTGTAAAATACCTAGAAAGACGTCGTTGCTAAGACATTGGCCTCTCACCTTTGAAAATAGGGGGTTCGGTTCTCATGTGGGTTTCGTGTTGTGAACTATCCACGCTGAGCATTGTCGTGGGGTCGCGATGCTTGGCTTCCCTGCCACCCACAACCTGTACGTCTAATGTGCTATCTCACGGAAATAAGGCCAAACGGAGAGAAAGACTGCTTCTCCCACCATATTTTCTCAGTCTTTCATTTGTGTGGGATAGCACAATAGACCTACAGGTCGTGGTGGTTGGCTTCCCTGCCACTTTTGATGTAAAAATAAGGAATCTTTAGAAATATTTCGATCTTACAGAACTAAAAAGCGGATGTGAAGTTTTAATGTATATTTTATATGTACAGAGATGTACAGGAGGTAAATTTGTTTCGTTTTTTAATTTATGCATAATAATTAAATTTAAATAACCGTAACTAACGTTCTATGTGAAGGAATATAAATACAGAAATTTCATTTTATTCAACTCTTTAAAGCACTCTTGTATTTTGTAACTTCGATACCTTTAGGGAGAATACCAGTTTAGGAAATTCTTCCTCAGTTCAGTTCGTATATTGTTAATTCGTGTAAATATTATATCTCAATGTTTTCTCATTTTAGGTAGTTCCAGCTGAAAATTGAGAAACAAAATTTTTAAGTGTATTTATCGTCCGCTTTTTCCACTTGCTAGTTGACGTGCCAAATTTTGAATACCTGCATCGTAAGAACACATAAAGCATTAGGGAACAATAAAAAAAATAAAAATAAAAGTAAATAAAATAAAATAAAATAAGAATAAAACAAAATAAAATAAAATAAAATAAGAATAAAACAAATTAAAATAAAATAAAAAAAATAAAATAAACAGTTGTTTATTAATACGAATTACTCATTCACTGTGTTGACAATAGTTTTGTCTCTAGCGCCTTCCCTATTGATCCAGTATGTAACAAAATCATTGTAACAATCAAATCTTATAACATCTTATCTCTAAATTAAGTTATCGCGATCACGGAACGGAAGGAAGATGTAGTGTAATGTAATGTAATGTAGAAGATGGGAGGTAAATATACCTAGCACTGCGACCTAAGGTCTATTGTACTTTCCCCAACCTCAACCCACAAAAAGGCCAGTAGCTACGACATACGCCAGTAGTTTATTTATAGGGAGCGTAAACAAATCCTTTGGTTCTAAGAAAAAAAGATCCTGGGATTTTAAGTCTAAGCCCCGTGAAATATTCACAGTTACATAAGATGTGTGAAGAAGTCTCATCTTCTGAATGACAACTCCTACAGACTGGGTTGTCTTTTAAGTTTAAAAGCCATAAATGCTAAGGATTATGGGAGTTAGATTCTCTATTTATGCATGTGCGAATTTTGTAATACCTCACTTGAGGAAGGATACTCCCATCAAGTATCTGAAACTGTCGTTTTTATTAAATAGTTTTTATTCTTTTACACTTGGGCGTCGGCTTCTTTTCTTGGATTAAAACCATAAATGCTTGTTAGGACGATAATGTCCAGTAAGTAGACAAACAACAATACCGAGTTCCTTTTCCGTAACATTAAAAGTTCGGAGGAGCGTTTATTGTTTGGTCCCTGAATTAGCATCTTGGCTTGCCTATGTCCCTCAAGCCTTGCCATAGCCTAAGCTGTAAAGCTCTCATTTTCTCAAGAAAGATCTTCCTAATCATGTTATTGGATAAACCAATAACAGGTTGCGGACCTATAAAGTTCATCTTCGAGCCTTTCTTAACGAAGGAATCGGCTTTCTCATTGCCCTCATGACCACTGTGTCCTGGCTCCCAAAAAGAACGAACTTTATTGAATTGTGCCAGTAAAGACAGAGTTTTGAGGCAATCAAAAACGATCTTAGAAGTAATGCGGCACTGATTCAGAGCATTTAGTGCTGCTTGGCTAGCAGAAAAATGTAAATATTCTTATTCCTGATGTTTCTGTCCAAACAGATGCCGGTATGAGCAAGAATTGCAAATATTTCTTTGTGAAATTACCTAGGTTATAAGAAAAACCATACCTGCCAGTTAGGTAATACACACCTGCTCCGGAGCCATTGGCAGACTTGGATCCATCCGTATACTAAAAAGACTCATCTGTGATTACAGGAATTTATCCAGAATCCCACTCAGCTCTACTTGGAAAGTATATGCTGAATGGTTTTGCAAAGGAATAAAAAGGAAGATTTTATCAGTAGTCATTTGCAGGACAGACTCCTGAGTTGAATGCTGTGTGTAGAGCTTAATGTAGCTGCTTGCCACAAACCTCCCAAGAGACACCAGCAGTTCATCCACCACAAGGCACCATAAGGCACCTCCCTGCGGTCAACCTAAGGTTCTTCGAGATCGCTAAGGTGTCCCAGAGAAGCGAGGATATGACCATACGTTCACTTAGAATTGATCTCAACCATCGTCGTAAGATAGGGTTAATTCGATGATTATGAGTGGCTGCATCAACAGCCTCTATAGAGATTCTATCGAAGGCTCCCTCGATATCCATGAAAACATTAAAGCAAATTCCTTATGCTCAAGGGCTTTCTCCAAAAGTATCACAATACGATGAAGGGCCGTTTCAGTCGATTTACTTTGCTGGTAGGCAAATTGTTGACTGGCGAGGGGATGAGATATAAGAATTTCATCTCTTAGGTATCTATCAATCAATTTCTCTAGAGTTTTAAGCATAAAAGAGGTAAGGCTGATAGGTCGATAAGACTTGGCTTGCGTATAGCTTGGTCTGCCAGGTTTAGGAATAAAGATAGCTCTTGTTTTTCTCCACTGTAACGGGAGATACCCTGCAACATAGAAGCAAATGTACCTATGATCTGAAAGAGAAAGTTCATTAGACATGCCAATTATTAATAGAACAAAGTAAATTAACAGAACAGAGTGTAAGATCAATAACTTCACTCCTATTACTGACAATGAAGGTAGGTTCAAAACATTTAATTTTGTATTTACCAAATATTCCATGAGAATTTCTCCTCGTTGGTTGCAGTCAGTGCTTCCCCAGACCACATGGTGAGTTGCGTTCTATTGCTTCCGCAGTCATTTATAAGATTCTTTAATTCCAAAGGAGGAAAGTTATCACTCTAGGGGAAATATGTCGAGAACACAACTAAAATTTTTCTATCCTCCAGAAAAAGTTTAACTACAGTTGTGTCTCTTTACAGAAATTCTGTAAGGGTATGGCGTTTATGCCTTTCTTGACCAAAATACAGGTTCTCATATTATCACAGATGGTATCATAAATCGATGACCATCGTGATCTTGATAATCCTTATCATATAATGTTAATGCTACCCTTATCAATCCAAGGTTCTTGGATAATGGCAAAATCAACACTATGCTCAGCTAGTCTGTGGCACAAGGCCGCAGAGGCAGACCGGTTGTGATGTAGGTTGATCTGAATACAGTTCAACATGTCTGTGGAGACATTAGGGAATCAGAGGCTGAGGATGGAACGATTAGGTGCTTTCCTCACCCGGATTCCAACACCCGATCAGAGAGTTCCCCACCCTCGTCCATCTCAACCATTTCTATGTTTTCGAACGGAGCCGATCCCATGTCCGATTTCCCTGTTGAAACATCCTTTGTGGTTTCTGCCTGATCATCATCTCTTGAAGGTGTGAAACTACCTGCTCGCTCCTTGGAGGTAGAGGGCACAGGGGCCGAGGTATCAACCTCGAGTTTCACATGAAAGTTAATCCTCCAACTTCCGGTCAGGGAGTGGTCCAAGAGATCTGATTTTTTGGACGTGATCACCTACGTTTTGATGCTGAGCACAATGGTGAAGGTTTCAATCCAAATGTCTTACAGGCAGGCTGTAACCTACGGGCCGCTAACATTGATTTTTTGCAGTCTCGATGGCACACTCCGTAGGGGCCAAACGGTTAGAGATATTCGAATGAAACCTTCACCATTATGTTCTGCATCAAAAAGTAGGTGACCACGTATAAAAAAATCAGACCTCTAGGATCACTCGTTGACCCTCCCCCCAATGCGTTTTTTTTCTTTTCAAAACGCCTTTAAAAGACAGAAAACGCCTTGGAGTGATTCTAGAAGTCTGATTTTTTTGTAGGTGGCCACCGACGTTTTGATGCTGAACACAAAGGTGGTGAAGGTTTCATTCGAATATCTCTAACCGTTTGGCTGCTACAGAGTTTGACATCCAGACAGGATAAAAGCAAGAGCGGTCCCCTAGCGGATTTACAGGCATGCTGGAACCAAGGGGCCGCTAATAAACAGTTGTTTATTACTACGAATTACTCATTCACTGTGTTGACAAGAGTTTTGTCTCTAGCGCCTTACCTATTGGTCCAGTATGTAACAAAAATCATTAGGGATCTTCTTGTAACATCTTATCTCTAAATTTTCAAGTTATCACGATCACAGAACGGATAGAAGAACAAATGTAGTTTGACATAAAATTGCATTTTAAAAAGGAGAGGCTCACCATTAGGGCATGGCACAACTGTTTTAAGCTTCTTAGCACTCACCAGTCATAATTAATTCTTTCATGTGTTTGTGAAAATAAGCTTTTTACGTTTTTGGTTTTCAAATTCCACATTAAGCTTTTGTATTAATAGCACTTACATTTTTTGCCAGACCTTCAGATGAAGAGATGCTGCTTTAGAACCTTTAACAAACGAATAACCAAAGTAAGGTTAAAAGCCATGTAAAGGATTTTAATTGATTTTTCATTGATTTAAGATTTCCGTTTGGTCACAAATAAAGCAATTGAGCTAAATTATATTTTATTCTAGTTCATTTTAAAT
>JAFIDM010080225.1:6558-18233 GCA_023159025.1 Thereuonema tuberculata | reverse complement strand
AATCGGAATCCGCTACAAAATCGGGAATGTTTTCACATGCTGTCCCATTACAATATAGACACAGCACCGAGAACTTTAAGCCCATTTTCCGAGATGCACACGCTCCTGCACAGCCTTTTTTACATTTACAGGATATCGAGCTCACAATAGTGTCGGAGGCTGCTTCTGACTTAGCGCGAACTGCATCGAACCCATGACTCGTTTTCTGCCAGCCATATTGCTCGGAATTTTTTTCACTGCCACACCACATTACGACTTGGTGGTATGTTCGCAGAAAATGCTGCCTCGCAGCATCTCTTGTGGGTGGCAGCGACGCGAGATTAAATTTGTTGTTGGACACAGACTTCACAAATTTTTTGAAGCGAAGGGAATCTAATGTGTCCGTTGTAGACGATCCGATGTGTTCTCTGAAACCTATAGGATCGGAGAAACATTTTTCGAAAGACATTAACGAAAGATGGCGGCGCGAGCGGCGGTCGCTCGAGGTCGCAAACTTAGCGTCATAATTAGGGCACCCAAGTCTACATTTGTATCAAGTTTCAAAACTCCTGAACCTTTTGCACCAAAACACCTTTTTTTGTCTCTAATGACTGCACTAATACCTCCTCTTCTTAATTTTTGAGACTTCATTAAATCCGTCAAATTCTTGAGATATCTATACTTACATCATCTAATCTCGTAGAAAAACGATTTAAAACTTCTTAAAATGCCATAAATCCACAAATCTTTACATATTCTTTAATACTACTTAACAACTTAGCTAGTAGATGGGATGTTGTTAAGTAGTATTAAGAATATGTATAGATTTATGGATTTTTGGCATTTTAAGAAGTTTTAAAAAGATATTCAGATTTCAGTTTGGTATTAGCAGTGTCGTAGTTTTTCAAATAAATGTATCCCGCCTCTAAGCCCGCTGATGTCGAGCTGCTTCGAAAACCTGCTTCAAATTAGATCATTACCAATTTAGAGCAAGTGGCAGGTTTTTCTGCGGCAATTTGCCGATTTGAGGTAAGTTTTTGAGAACTTCCAAAGTAGCCATTACTCCAAAAATATTATCAATAATTTAAATTTGAAAATGTTATTCTGAAACGTTACAGAATATGCACTTACCACCAATACTGAATCGCATTACAACATTCAGCTACAAAGCCACCCTATCCACTTACGCCGCTTTATCAGGCCAAATGTATAGTAAATTCATTAAATAAAATTTTCATCAAAAAACATACGATAACATCTTTACAAAGTTTTAAATTTATTCTATAATTTATCGTAAGTGTCCTAGGTTTCTTTCACACGTTTTGGAGTCTTGATTGTACTTCGTTTGATTTTAATGAAGTCTTAACGTTAATCTTTTGAAGTTTTGGTGCGCATTTACCTTTACAGGATGCACACGTCCAAAGGGAATGAAAGGAGTCCACAGACACGACCTTATAATATCTAACATGTTGATATACTGTATATTTCTGACTAGGAATGAATGCTATGTTGAAGTTACGACGCTTCATTTTAAATCACCTTTTTTATATGCCAAATTTTTTATTATATGTTAACTGGCAATAATGACATCTTAGTTGAATGATAATCTGCCTACAAACAAAAGAAAAACAAACAAACATTTATAATATGAAAATTACTATTAAAACTATTAAATAATAGTAATTACAATAATTATTTTGCTTGGAAAGTTCTCCTAATTATCCATACTGGTTCCTCTCGATTACGCGGACCTCAATTTCACGGATTTCGATTTTCCGGACAAAATTCTGGATATTCGAAATTGCCAGGGAGTTTCAGAATAAAGTATAGAGTCCCATTATATGATCACGGCACAATTAACGCAGTTCTATCTACATCAAGGTAAGAGAAAATAGTTTTTTATTTTTAATTATTTATTCTATTTATTTCTTCATATGTTATATTTTACTACTTAAATTAAATGCTCATTAGTAATGTACATGTATTGTGTGTGTGCACTACCTATTATATTAATCATATTTAATTATGTTAAACATACAGTTAAATATTTCGTTAAATATTCATTCGGAAAATTGGGATTCAAAATCGAGGCTCCACAAAAAACAGAAAACTCTGGATTCTCCAAGACTTCAAAAGGCAAAATTAAAAAGAATACACATAAACAGCAATTGTGCGGTCGGGAATCAATTTCATCTAAAGTCATAATTTGTTGTGTTATTAACAACGTTACATTATATTTACTTTTGTAAATGAGGTTCTAATGTTATCGATATATAAAGTTTATTATTTTAATTTTTCCTAGAACTGTAAAGAAAATATTGGTTGAAAGTACACTCACTTCCAAAAGTTAAGCACGAAGCGGTAAAATGCGAAAAAATGGACAAATACTGCTTTGATTGACATGAAATGCTGCAAGTAAGTAGCTCTATGTTTATTCATGAAACAAAATAAAGAATTACATACAGAGATAAACAAAATATTGAAGTTTCATAAATTATAAGATGACGTCATATTTGGATCATTAACAAAATAATGTTTAAATTCAAAACAAACAATAAAAACCGACATGAATAGGGTATGTGAGCAACCCTCATTTGCATACAAAGTTTATAGCGTATGATCATGCTTGTTACAAGGTGATCAAACACCGCAGAGTCCAGTAATCGACATTCCTCCTGTAGGGCAGTTGCTGGAGGTGGGAAACGTCGACATACAGCAAGGCCGAGGGCATCCCAAAGATTTTCAATTGGATTAAGGTCCGGCGAGTAAGCCGGCCACTCCATACGCGCAATCCCTTCACTCTCCAGAAAGTCGTCAATGATGGCAGCTATATGGGGACGCGCATTATCGTCCATTAAAACGACAGAATGACCAACTGCTGCAGCGTACAGTTTCACAATGGGGTCTAGGACTTCATCTCGATACCGTACAGCCGTCACAGAACCTCGTCTGTAGATGTCGGTCGGTCGATTTCCCAATGAAATCCCTGCCCAGACCATGATGCTTCCACTGCGGAATGCGTGATGTTCCGTAATGTTCTTTGGCGATTGCGTGTGCCTTGTTCCGTCCAGACCCTTACAAGCCTATCGTCAGGTTGTAGGGCAAATCTGGACTCATTTGTCAACATAAGGTTACCCCAATCAGACAAAGTCCAATTCACATTCTGGTGGCACCACTGTAATCGTGCCCCTCCGGATTGGACGGATAAAGGAACACAAACTCGCGGTACCCGGGCGTACAGAACATTCACGTGTAGCCTTCGACGAACAGTAGTAGCAGATATCGTCTTACCAATAGCCGCTTCAACCATAGATGTCACACGTGTGGAGGTCGATCTTCGATTCCGCTTGGCTACAACAGCAATATATCGATCCTTACGGGGGTCGTAACCCTTGGACGACCGGCTACAGGTCTTCGGACAGTTGTTGGGCTGGTTTGGAATTGTTTCCATAATCGTGAAATGACGGAATGATGAACGCCGAAGAAACGAGCAACATCTTTTATAGACTGTCCTGCTTCAATACGTCCGACAGCCCGCCAGCACTCAGAATCTTCCATTCGTCTTCTGGAAGCCATAGAAACACGTCTAGCTTGAAAACAAATCGTACGATCTCATCTTATGTTGTTTCACAGAAATAGAATTTTACAATTTTTCCTCTGGTCATTTGATTCGAAAATCGCTGAGTGTGTCTGAGTGCTCTTTATGTGTGTCCAAAGAGTATTTATAAATAACAAAATTTTCTTAATCTTCATTTTCAAATAATTTTTCATGCTTTTTTTCTCTTGTAATGGTTCTCTTGTTATCCCATAACCTCATACGAATTTTAGGTTTGCTGCTATTAAATAATTTCTCTGTTATTAGCAGAGTCGTCCATATTTTGTTTTAAAAATTGAATTCGATCTAATATTTCTTAAAAAAAAAAATAAGGAAAAAAAAAATTACATTTACCGAAGCGTTTGTAATTATTAATTATCTTAATTGGGTGCCTTGGCTTTCGAGCTTCTAGTGACACTGCAAGAAAGAGAAGAGTACATACATAATTCTTGGTGGTCAACTGATTCAATTGATTTTTGGAATATCATTATTAAGTTTATTCGTTTGTCTACATCAAGTACGAAATTAAATTCAATGCCTGTAGGTAGTTGATACTAGATATTATTGTCAACGAAGGCGATGTACATCACGTTTTTGTTTTCATTCTAATTGGTTCAGACGTACTCACAGAATTATAGGCTTCAAGATCTGAGTTTTATAATAATATCTTACTAGCAGAGACGTCGTCCGTAGCATAGCGGACAAAAACATGAGAAATGAACAAACCATCCGTTAATGTATTACTTTTAATAATAGCGCTACTCGTTGTCGAAGCCGAAAAATAAATAGTTTACATTTTCTTTAGTTACGTTCCTAATGTGTTTTTAATGGTAATGAATTGATTTTTCAGCATAGGTCCAGTAATTCTAATTCAGCATAGTTATAATTCAGTTGCGACCAAACTTGGCTTAAGTCTTTCGCAGGTTTTCATTAATGACCTTGTCAATATTTGATACTTCAAGCCGGCTCCGAATATGTAGCGAACAAACACACAATCAATCGGGGGAACAAATTGTTTTATAGATATAAAGGTTAACAGAATGTAATTTGGGAGAAAAGTAATTGAAAGGAATGTTATTATAAAAAGGCATGAAAACTAATTGAAATTAATTTCAACAGAAAAGAGGATTTTAGAAATGAGTTTCAGAACTAATTTTGATAAAGGCTAATTTTAAAGAGAAATATGGAAAAGCACGTCTCTTTTTTTTAATAAAATTGGTTGCCATGTACAGATCAAAACTCTCTGTACAAACTTTAATGGAAGATAAAAGGTATAAAGCTAAACTTTTTTATCACATGAACACTCACATGAACATTCTGTGCTAGAAGGCGCTATTTAGCGGTGCTGCAATCGGCTAGAGAGGAAAAGTGGGAACGGTGAACGGACTGTTTGGAGCGCCATTCGTAAATCGGATATTTTACGTGGAACTTAGAGCTGAAACACTGACATGCATCTCTGCCAATGGAAACGGAAGAGTGTGCTGTGAGTTATACCGACACAGCTTCCCAAACAGGCATTGCTGTCGCCGGCCGGAGCGATGAGCAACTACTTTTAATAAACATGTTCACACATGTTTCTATTCACTTAAGATTGTCTTTGGTTTTCCATATCTCCTCTCTAGCCGATTGCAGCGTCGCTAAATAGCGCTCTCTTGCACCGAAGATTGTCGTCAGCGGATATACATTCATAGACAAAAAAGATGCTCCCTATCTTGGTGCTCCTATCTTCCAGTAAAATTGTACAAAGAGTTTTGATACACCCTGTATAATCCGTTTGATATATTTTAAATGAACTAGAATAAAATATAATTTAGCTCAATTGCTTTATTTGTGATCAAACGGAAATCTTAAATCAATGAAAAATCAATTAAAATCCTTTACTTGGCTTTTAACCTTACTTTGATATATCTTTGTTTGGTTATTCTGTTGTTAAAGGTTCTAAAGCAGCATCTCTTCATCTGAAGGTCTGGCAAAAAATGTAAGTGCTATTAATATAAAAGCTTAATGTGGAATTTTGAAAACCAAAAATTTAAGAAGCTTAGTTTAACAAAAACATTAATGAATAATTTTGACTAGTGAATGCTAAGAAGCTTAAAACAGTTGTGCCCTGCCCTAATGATGTGCCTCTACTTTTTAAAATGTAATTATATGTCAAACTATATTTGTTCGTCCTTCCGTTCTGTGATCGTAGATAACTTGAAAATTTAGAGATAAGATGTTTCAAGAAGATCCGTAATGATTTTTTTACATACTGGACCAATAGGTAAGGCGCTAGAGACAAAACTCTTGTCAACACAGTGAATGAGTAATTCGTATTAATAAACAACTGCCCGTAGCTTACAGTTTGCCTGTAAAACCGCTAGGGGACCGCTCTTGCTTTTATCCTGTCTGGATGTCACACGCTGTAGCGGCCAAACGGTTAGAGACTTTCGAATGAAACCTTCACCACCTTTGTGTTCAGCATCAAAACGTCTGTGGCCACCTACAAAAAATCAGATTTTAGGACCACTCCCCGACCCCCCAAGGCGTTTTCTGTCTTTTAAAGTCGTTTTGAAAACAAGAACAGGCATTGGGAGGAGGGTCAACGAGTGGTCCTATAGGTCTGATTTTTTTACACGTGGTCCCCTATTTTTTGATGCAGAACATAATAGTGAAGGTCTCATTCGAATATCTCTAACCGTTTGGCCCCTACAGAGTGTGCCATCGAGACTGCATAAAATCAATGTTAGCGGCCCGTAGGTTACAGCTTGCCTGCAAGACATATGGATTGAAACCTTCACCATTGTGTTCAGCATCAAAACGTAGGTGATCACGTCCAAAAAATCAGATCTCTTGGACCACTCCCAAGTGAAACTAGTTGGCACGGGTACGGGGCTAGTTGGCATACCCCCAGAGTTGGCATATCGTGCTATGGAGAGGGGTACTTGAGCAGAAAACAGCAATTTTTGAGAAAAACATTTTATTTTATCAAAACTTTTATTTTAATGATACTTGAACCAAAAAAACAACTGTATGATAAATTAAATTAAATGTATGAACAAACAATGAATTCTTCGCTACCTATAGTTATTATTTGATATTAAACACAAATGTAGGAGTTATTTGAACAGATGGGTTCAATTTTCGCAGAACTTTAGTTTGGTCATACCAAATTTAGTCTTCCTCGTCTGGCCATCTCCAGTTTTTCCCCTTTTTTACCATTTGTGATAGCTATGCCAACTGACCCCTACCTATCTATGCCAACTAGCCCCACATGGATTTCCAAAACAAAATGGATACTACACAGTTCCGAACATCAGAAAAAAAAAGGTTATGATACATGCATGCAACCACAGTTATCTACTCTTTCGAGAACCGCCATCAGTAGTACCTTAATTCGATCTACATGTTCACCAGAACAAAAAAATTTACAATGAATAAATTTACTCGTCAGTCAGAAAAACGATGAACCAGGGATCACTTCCTTCGTGACGCTTCCAAGCAAACTAAAGTCACAGTGGATGGTGTACCTTTACATACACTTCCCACTATCAAGACGTCAGCGCTCTAGCTATACGATGTCAGGAAATAGAAGCTGTGCCAACTGACCCCGGTCTCCCCTATCTAATGAACTTTCTCTTTCAGATCATAGGTACATTTGCTTCTATGTTGCAGAGTATCTCCCGTTACAAAGGAGACAAACCAGAGCTATCTTTATTCCTAAACCTGGCAAACCAAGCTATACGCAAGCCAAGTCTTATCGACCTATCAGCCTTACCTGTTTTATGCTTAAAATTCTAGAGAAATTGATTGATAGATACATAAAAGATGAGATTCTTATATGTCATCCTCTCTGCAGTCAACAATTTGCCTACCAGCAAGGTAAATCGACTGAAACGGCCCTTCATCGTATTGTGATACTTTTGGAGAAAGCCCTTGAGCATAAGGAATTTGCTTTTAATATTTTCATGGATATTGAGGGGCCTTCGATAGAATCTCTATAGAGGCTGTTGATGCAGCCACTCATAATCATGGAATTAACCCTACCTTACGGCGATGGTTGAGATCAATTCTAAGTGAACGTATGGTCATATCCTCGCTTCTCTGGGAGACCTTAGCGGTCCCACAGAACCTTAGGTTGTCCGCAGGGAGGTGCCTTGTTGTGCCTTGTGGTGGATGAACTGTTGGTGTCTCTTGGGAGGTTTGTGGCAAGCAGCCACACAAAGCTCTATACACAGCATTCAACTCAAGAGTCTGTCCTGCAAATGACTAATGATAAAATGCTTCCTTTTTATTTCTTTGCAAGACCATTCAGCATACACTTTCCAAGTAGAGTTGAGTGGGATTCTGGATCAATTCCTGTAATCACAGATGAGTCTGTTTGGTATACGGATGGATCCAAGTCTGCCAATGGCTCCGGAGGAGGTGTGTATTACCTAACTGGCGGGTATGGTTTTTCTTATAACCTAGGTAATTTCACACAGAAATATTTGCAATTCTTGCTTGTACCGGCATCTGTTTGGACAGAAACATCAGGAATAAGAATATTTACATTTTTCTGATAGCCAAGCAGCACTGAATGCTCTGAATCAGTGCCGCATTACTTCTAAGATCGTTCTTGATTGCCTCAAAACTCTGTCTTTACTGGCACAATTCAATAAAGTGCGTCTTTTTGGGTGCCAGGACACAGTGGTCATGAGGGCAATGAGAAAGCCGA
The DNA here is from genome assembly GCA_023159025.1 of Thereuonema tuberculata. Taxonomy (NCBI): domain Eukaryota; kingdom Metazoa; phylum Arthropoda; class Chilopoda; order Scutigeromorpha; family Scutigeridae; genus Thereuonema; species Thereuonema tuberculata. The sequence continues at coordinate 9,963 of JAFIDM010080225.1, read as the reverse complement.
TTCCTTCGTTAAGAAAGGCTCGGAGATGAGCTTTATAGGTCCGGAACCTGTTATTGGTTTATCCAATAACATGATTAGGAAGATCTTTCTTAAGAAAATGAGAGCTTTACAGCTTAAGCTATACAGGCAAGGCTTGAGGGACAGAGGCAAGCCAAGATGCTAATTCAAGGACCAAACAACAAACGTTCCTCCGAACTTTTAATATAAAGGAAAAAGGAACTTGGTATTGTTGTTGGTCTACTTATTGGACATTATCGTCTTAACAAGCATTTCTGGCTTTTAAACTTAAAAGACAACCCAGTCTGTAGGAGTTGTCATTCAGAAGATGAGACTTCTTCACACATCTTATGTAACTGAATATTTCACAGCGCTTAGAATTAAAATCCTAGGATCTTTTTATCTTAGATCCAAAGGATTTGTTTACGGTCCCTACAAATAAACTACTGGTGTTTCTCGTAGCTACTGGCATTTTGGGGGAATAATGTTGGGGAAAGTACATTAGACCTTAGGTCGCAGTGCTAGGTATATTTACCACCCATCTTTTACATCACATTACATTATACCTTCCTTCCGTTCCGTGATCGCGATAACTTGAAACTTGAGAGATAAGATGTTACAAGAAGATCCCTAATGATTTTGTTACATACTGGACCAATAGGTAAAGCGCTAGAGACAAAACTCTTGTCAACACAGTGAATGAGTAATTCGTATTAATAAACAACTGTTTATTTTATTTTATTTTTCTTTAACGCTTGATGTGTTCTTACGATGCAGGTATTCAAAAGTTGGCACGTCAACTATATTTATAATTTTATTGTTATAATCCAATGTTTCATTGAACTTCTTTTTTTTAATACATCTAAATTTAAAAAAAATGTAAAGTAGGATATGATTAGCATTCCCATTTCAAAAACTCAAATGGTAGCAATGCATAAAACTTTTTTATTAAAAGCAGCTATTTATTCATTCATGTTGAATGGTTTTGACCTGTACTTTGTTACTTCCTGTAGCGATTTTTACCAAAATTAATAGGAATCTTCCTTATAAAACTCCTACAGCTATCTTTAAAATTTCAGCTTTCTTGGATGTACAGTTTGTATTAAGTTAGAAATGCTAATCCAAATTAACAATGTTAACATGTGAGTATTACCATATTCTTAACGTCTTCCATTAATGTCTGCCAACCGAAGACGTTTCAAAATTTTGGACTAATCACATTCAATTATGATCAATTATTATTATTATTATTATTATTATTATTATTATTACTTTAGGAAAGTTAATTTAAAAATAGTGGTTGAGCTTTGCACAAAAATTTAAGTCTCTTTTTACAAAACCCGGAACCCATTCTTCAGAGGTCTGGTTAGAGCCTCGGAGAATTCAGCAAAAAAAAATAATCCCGACTTCGCAGGGTATTGAACCCGGCTCCTCTAGCCCACAGTTAAGCGCAGTACCACTTGTCTACCGGACCTATGCAGGATATTCTAGATTTGGTTAATGTTTGTCTGGTTGTCTGTCTCTTCCTCTGTATCATAATAACTCTAAAACGATTTGCTCTATAATATGATTACCAATTTGCCCTTATAGTTCTTAATACCGGCCATAAAAATAAAAACAGGTGCCTAATATGATGTTAGCCCTCCTGAGAACCGCAGTAACACGTTGAGACATGGAATCAACAAGGTTGTCTCTGGTGAGCAAGATCTGTTCACACCTAAATAATAGCAGTCCACAGCTGAGTGAGATTCTGGGGTGGATTAAGAAGGGAAAGGATCCCACGTTTTAACGGCGCGGCGTCACAAAGATGTTTGATCGGATTGACATCCGGTGATTGTGGGGCATTAGTAGTAAGAGTTCCGTGGAATCATTCGATCACCATCCTGGCATTGTGACATGGAGCATTGTCCCATTGAAACTCACCATCGCCATGTGGATTATATATGATTGTGGAATATAAGATTGCCATAAAGGGATGAATTTGGTCTGGTTTGTTTAGACCTCGACGTTAAAGGTGATGTCCACAGGTATCAGAGGACTAAGTGTCTGGCAGCAGAGCGTGCCTGACACCATGACATCTCCGCCACCCGCCTGCAATTGTGTTTCACAACATGAAGGATCCACCGCTTCACGAGACTTTCTCCACATTCTTAGCCTATCATCGTGGTGATGTAGCAGGAACCGATCAAACATCCTTCTTCCACTCCTCCTGGGTCCAGTTTTTGTCGTCTTGAGTCCACTGCGGATGCTTACGCCGCACAGTGGAGTAAAAGGCCTCCACAGCTGGCCAAAACTACATAACCATTATTGTTTGTAATAAAGGGCTTTTAGATGCTAATAAAGGGCTTCAATATTGTTTGTATTGAAAAAATAAATTACAATTTATTATAAAAAAAGATTTATTTCGCCATTTCGCCATGAACGATAAACCATGCATACAAAAAAACAAGATAACATGTAATCATAATACGTATAAAAATTGCAGGGACATAATAATTGAAAACGTTTGCTTATAAATACTGTAATATAAATGAAGGCTTATAATAACTTAATAAACTACGTGACATAAAACAATAATAAAAACATTCTAATAAACCATATAATAATTAAATATAGCTTAAAAATTCAGTGCCCTCTATTCGGAATCGTTGCCATCAGTTTCACTATTATCTTCTTCATCCTTTGAACGTCTTGCGCATCCGCTCTTATCAGCATCATTATTGTAATCATCATCATTGTCATCTTCATCGTCATCGTCATCGTCACTTTCATCATCATAATTTACTGGTGAATTCTCTCCCGAATTATCTAAGTTTGGTGCTCCTGGCTGTAGAAGTTTTATTGTTTCATTACTGAACGGCTTGCTTCTTTTCTTCGGCATTTTACTTGTGCAACTCAAAAAGGGGTCTGAACTCATAAACAGCCTATTTATAATGTCCCTGTTACACTTTTCTCTCAAAAACTTTCTAGAGAACCATAATCTGTATTGCCGAAAATGTTTGTTTCTCGCTTCAGCTGCTTCTTCCGATAGCTGACCAATAGGCAATATAGCATTTCTTATTACACTTGAACCGTGAATCAAAATTTTATGCAGGGTGGTGGTCATGGGGTGCCACCCATACAGTTCAATGTATAATTTTGCTGTAGCTGAAGCGAAAACTTGAAACTTCTCGGGGTCTATTTGATGGCTGCTTGAGATAGCCTCCAAATAATTTTGCAGTTTCTTATTAGACGTACATCTAATCCTGTTATACGAGCAGCCGTTTCTGGGTCAGAAAAATATAATAAAGGAATATTGTCACTGATGTTGAAACTAATTCATTAAAAAATTTTGTAGTTTATATTTTAAAATGCGATGTAATCCTTTCATGCTTCCCCTGAAATTCCCTCACGCCTCAACGGGGGGGG
>JAFIDM010080224.1:24561-45181 GCA_023159025.1 Thereuonema tuberculata | reverse complement strand
AAAATGAGAAGAGAGAAAAAAAAAATTTCAATCACGTGAAGGTAAAAAATAACTACTCTACGATGGGAGTCGGGGCAAAACAGCTAATGGAACTAAGGGAAATGTAGGCTGGTCTGGGAGGTTCCACCTTTCGCCGACCAGCTGAATATTATGAAAAACAAAACTCACTCTGAGATACAATTAAACAATGCGTAGAAATGATGACAGTGCAACTAATGAGGCATAAAAATACTACTTAAACTGCAATTTACATTTACAAGTATACACCGTATTTGGCGTCCTTAGATTCACTCATTTTTAACTTATGTTTGGACTAATGTCTGTCCGAGGGAACAAAGCTGGAACACAGTTTTACATTGAGACTAGAATAAAATAAACAGTTTGCTTGATCTTAAAGTCACACCGAGTCAGTTTCTTTGGATATAATTCAAATGAGCGAAAGTTAAACGTTTCTATTTACATTTCATAGAAACGTTCATGGACTCACAGGCGCACAAAATTTTCATCTCGTCTTAATGTACCTCAACATAGAAAACCCCGTTCCACGTTCGCAGGGTGTATGCTGTGGCGAGCTTCACTTCGAAGCACAGTACACTGAATGGGGTGATGGTAAGAACAACACAGCATCGCGGATGCTAGGTGAGCTGCCCATCGTCGGGACTAGGTACCAACTTCACTCTTCGTCCTCCCTGTAGAAACGTCGAACCCTGCGGCTCGTACTCTTAGATTTTCTCTCTATATCGCACTGCGCTCACGTATCCCGAGCGTCTATCCGAACACGGGGCACGCTCCTCTCAAAACCATAGGGAGCCCGGCAGATTAGCGAGAAGCGACGCCTCTAAAAACAAACAGGGTTAAGTTCTTTTTTCCATACATCGAGAGTCCTATATATAAATTTGCATGAGCTATATTTAGTTGCCCAATGATAGACTGAGGCTGAGAAACTGGCGCGAACATCTCATCCTGACGAACATCTCATCCAACAGTAAGGCTAAAGTAATTAAACAATGAGTGAGGAAGGTTGAGCTAAAATTGTATTGGAAATATGAGAAACTGGGCTTACGCCGATATAGTTTTTAAAAAATAAATAAAAACACAAAAATAAAAATAATTTTTTTCTTATTCTTGATAAACTAGCAGTCTCCTGAGAATGTGAAAGAAAGGCAAGGAGGAAAGAAAACAATGGAGAAGGATTAGTAATAGAACAGAGCCGAGTTCAAACTCAAAATGAGTAGAAATCCGGATACAAGGAAAGGGAAGGGAAAGAGTGCAGGAAAAAAAAATAAACCAAAAACAAAGCAAAAAAAGGATAGGAATCATGGGAGTATAACAAATCAAAGAAAATAGTGGCACGGATCAAGAAAATACACAAAAGTAAAAAAAATAAAAAAAACCATGACAATATATTTATTAGGATCTTTCCTTCCTTTATCGAATTTAGCCAACTAGGGACCACGGAACTAGCTCAACCTGACAACCTGAGGGTGAAACAAGTGAAAGTCAAGAAGGGGGGAGGAGATTCACATCCCGTCTAGAATAACCCTGAGTTTGTAAGTCCCAGGGAGAAACGGACGAAACACAGAAGAAGAAAGATTGAAACATCCATGCTCTCTACCGGGATTTGAACCGGCACACTGGCCTCACGGCAGACTGACGCCAGAGCCCGCATGACCATGCCGGCACGGCTTATTAAGATCTTTATTACAGTCTTTTTTAATTTCCAGGGTGAGATCTATTACTTTAGTATTAAGATAATTTTCATTGTATTTGGTACTAGAATTCTTTTGTCTTTTATAATTATTTTAATTATTTTGATCTTCAATTTCCATTGGAATACCAAAATGATCAGATATATCCCATTCTATTATATCGTTTCTATGATATAATTATTCTTATGTGTAAAACAATGATCTATATATGTTTTGGAAGAATATGTATTTGTTATACAATTTCTTATTGTTTTGTAAACTTGATTTTCATATCACAAGTTATAAAATGTTTCTTTGCATTTCTTAGTTAAATTACTTATTGTACTACTAACTGTGCCCCGCAGTTTCACCTGATTTAAATTGTGATTATATATATCTCTAATTAATTAACCAAAAACAACCAAAAAATTAGTTCGTTGAAGTGCAACTGTTGCATAAGGAGCTGACCACAAGACTGAGCGTACGACGTGGAACCTCGCTCGCTGACCTACGCAGTCACAGTTCGGCCCTTCTCGGTAATGTTCGGTTCTCGTCGTACGGCCAACCTGCCCCGGACCCAACGCGCCGTCGCCGCCGCCGCTGGTTGACGTTTATGTTTCCTGCTCCGCTCCTACCGGTCGTAGCGCGATGTTATATTGCCTATATCCTTCCTCAATGAACTGGCTATCTAACGCAAAAAGAATTTTTCAAATCGGACTGGTAGTTCCTGAGAGTAGCGCATTCAAACATACAAACTCTTCAGCTTTATAATCGATGCTTTATTAGTATAAATATACCAATGTTCGGTTCTCGTCGATAGATTTATAATAGTAGCGTAGATTATAACAGCAATGATAGTTCCAATTATCATTTTCAAATTATAAATAAGCAGACAGGTCGGATATAAATAAACAATCTGAGATTCAAAAAAGAGATTGAATACATTCATGACGGGGGAAAGTGGAAGGAAACATGAATCAAAAAACAACATAAAATGAGTTACAAAATTGTAATTTTTTTAAAAATTTGTTTTGTTTTTATTTTATTGAAATATTTTCTTTAATCCCATTTTTCAACTCTTTTCAATGTACTCGATGTTATGTGAATCATAATGATTTTCCGTCTTGATTTTTTTTCAATTTATTATTTGTGAATTTAAACCTTTAATTAGGTAATTAAAAATATTTAAATAAAGTTAATATCTACATTTGTAATGACTATTTTATTATATCAATTTCATTATATCATACCATATACTTGTTATTATACATACAATGTAACTTATTTTATATTGTTCTTTGACTCATGTTTCCTTCCCCTACCCCTCATCAATAATGTATTCGATCTTTTTTCTGAATCTCATATCGTTGCCGCCACACACTTCAGTTTGCAAGATTGATTGACGTTTATGTTTACTACTCCGCTCCTATTGGTCGTAGTATGATGCTATAGAGCCTATAACCTTCCTCAATAAACGGGCTATCTAACGCTAAAAGAATTTTTCAAACCGGACTGGTAGTTCCTGAGATTAGCGCGTTCAAACACACTAACTCTTCAACTTTAAAATACAGTAAAACCCCGTTAAGTCGTCACCCGGATAAGTCGTCACTCCGCTTAAGTCGTCGTTTTCCTTTGGTCCCGACAAGGTCTCATAGACAATAATGGAAAATAACCATCTTTTACTCGTCACCAAATTTAATACTACTCCGGATAACTCGTCACCCTCAAAAATGGTGAAAAGCATCTTTATTCTCAATTTTGCCTGCTATCTTTGAAGCCCCGCCCCCTCACTTTAAGAAAGCCTAGCCTTTCCGGGGAATTTTCACGTAGGAAATTCACTTGGGAAATTACACACTCTTATCAAGAGTAGACTTTTTTCTTGACCGCTACTGAGTATGATTTTATTTCATAGCGAGTAAGCCCAGAAAATTTAAAAGTTTTCGAAATTGTTTTTCTTCCTCCAAATGTAACTGTACTTCTTCAGCCTTTAGATCAAGGGATAATTCTTGACTTTAAACGAAAGTATAAAAAAATGCTTGTAAAGGACATGATAAAAGCCTTGGATAGGAACGAAAAGCTAGAAGTTTCGGTTTTAGATACGATTAACTATGTGCACAAAATTTGGAGTTCCATTTCGTTACAAAGTGTTTCGAATTGTTACCAGTAATCAGCACCTTCATCAATCAACACTGTTTAATTATTTTAATGCCAGTAAAAGAAAATAAAATGTGTTAAGTATAAAACGATTTTTTTTTTCACTCATTCATTTGCATATATTGATTTCTGAAAATCTTCTTTTTCTCACCGAATCCTACAGCAATTCATAAAAATATTGTATTTCAGTGTTTTTGTTTTTTCAAAAATTCCCACTCCGCTTAAGTCGTCAAAAATGTTCGGTCCCTTGAGTGACGACTTAACGAGGTTTTACTGTAGTAGTATAGATTCACATTTTCGTCTATATTAAAATCTCCTTTACATATACAATTATAGCAATTTTCATTATTACATTTATTTTTTAATTTTTTTTTAAAAATTTATTCATTTACGAATAAACTTCTATTAGTTAACGGAAGTTTTTAAACTATATATAAGATAAAATCATCTTTTATTGATGGGTGATTAATATTGCATTGGATGTTTTCATTAGTATCTGTAGGAAAATTTTGTACAAAATTATAAAACATTATTATACCACTCCTCTTCTTTGCTTTCGCAGTTTAAAATATTTTGATATATTAAAATAGTTAATCTCTTCTTCTTTAATATGGATTTCAACAAGAATTATTAAATCAATTAAATGTATTTTCTTATCAATGTTTCCTAATAACTACGTAGTTAAAATTAGCCTTAAACTGCGTACATTAAGAAATAAAACATTAATTTTTAATTTATTATTTAATAAGATGGGATTCCAAGAATTAATATCTTCTGAAATATTTAGATTTCCTAACTCCAAATTATCTATTATATTTAAATTCTCATTTTCCTTCTATAGTTCTAATATTCAAATATTTATCAAAAATATAGAGTTGCCGACGCACTAATAAAAAGTAAAGTGAAGATTAAAACATTTTAAAACAAAGGAAACAACCAGTTTCGATTCCCTTAGGGTTGGAATCTTCCTCAAGTAACTTCAGGCGCCCCCTGAATCTCCAATTCAACAACCAAAAAAAAAACGGAATCTCCAATTCAACAACCAAAAAAAAAACGGAATCTCCAATTCAACAACCAAAAAAAAAACCGGGATCTCCTGTTGCCGTTGCCGCGGCGCCCAGGGCGATCGCCCCGGTCGCCCCGCCCACGCAACGGCCCTGACACCCATTCAAGAATTGCTCCCAGGGGACAAAAATACCCGATTAGAGTTTGCTTTCAGATTTTTGGCTCGATTGGAAATGGATGACGAGCGGATATTACGGAACGATGAAGATCACTTCCATGTGCACGGTGATATCAACACACACACAACTGCCATATTTGGGCTGATACAAATCGACACGTAGGTCAAGAGATCCCCTTACATTCGCCGAAAGTCACAGTTTGGTGTGGGTTCACTGCTTCTTTTATCATCGGCCCGTACTTTTATAAAGAAGTTAGTAGAAATGGACTAGTGACTCATTCTGTCAATTCCGACGGGTATGCCGATATGCTCGAGAACTTTTGTGATATCTCAACTGCAGCAAAGAAATTGTATCGATTCTACCATATTCATGCAAGATGGTGCGCCACCGCACATCGGACGTCGGGTAAAGGATGTCCTGCGTTAACATTTCACAGACGCTAGAGTAATTAGTCGCGCATTTCCCATGAATTGGCCTTCGAGGTCCCCTGATCTGAATCCTTGCGATTTCTGGTTGTGGGGCTACCTGGAAAGCATTGTGTATCAAGGACATGTTCCTGACATTACTAGCTTAAAAGATCAAATAATGTTTCATGTCAGACGAATAAATGCAGATATGCTGCGAGCCACCGTCGAAAACCTCTTGTACCGCATGCAATTAGTGAAACATCAGGCTGGTGGTCAACTTGAGCCAAATTTGTAGGTTGCTATAATAAACGTTTTTCATGGGTATTTGGTGTGTTGTTATTTACTGTTTCCATTGGCAGTTATGTATTGTTTTTTCACACATTATGCGCTTGTAGCGCCAGAATTTCCCCTATCGGCGTTTCTTGGTACTAATTTTTTTTTCTTGACAAATGGAAACCGCAAAATGTGTATGGAGGCCAAATTTTATTATATTTCGTCCAGTATACAACACGCTACAGGTCTCCGAACACCTCCTGTTATTTCTTGATCAGCCGATATATATACAACAAACATCATTATAGAATAAGGGGAAGGATTTATTTGTTGCGCACATGCAGGGATAACTGTTTATGCGGGGGGGGGGGGGAGGAAGAGGAAAAAAAAAAGAAATAGGCGATATTAAACTTTCTTTGAAATTTCCTGTTTTTTTTTTCTTCCCTCTTCTCTTATGCCCTTCTTGTTTCTCAAAATTTGTTTTTTAGTGTTTTTCTTTTATTTCCTTTTTCTTTTTTTTTTGAAAACCATATTGTTCCATTGTTTGGACTTAAAGATTTTCATTGTAATAAAATGGATCAGTGAGTATAAAGAACGATTCCTTACACTTCCTTAGGAACTGATTGTTTTCTTTAATATTAATCAATAATGCTTAAATTTTTATTATATCATCTTCGCTTGAAATTTTAATTACATGTTTTCATTTCATTCTTTTTTATTAATATATTGTAATTCTTTAGCCAGATAAACTTGTACCCATTTTGTTTAGCTTCTTGTTTAGTTCTCCAAAATACATTCTTTAATTTCATTGTTTCATTTTCATTAATACAAATTCTTGAATTATTTTTGTTTCCAAATATTTCATCAGTTGATTATATTCTTTTTTCTTTTGAATGATTATAATCAGCTATCACGGTCTTTTTTATTTAAAAATATGATAATTATTGATTTACTTCTATTATTATGGGATCTTCCAAATCTGTGAATGGCTTCTATTTTGTTTGTTGGGTTGTCAAGTTGAAGATCTCTGCTAATTTGATCATTATATTTTGCAAATTCTCATTTTTCTGCTTCTTAAATACCTGAGATTTCAATATTATTTTTTATTGATTGTAATTCTAGTTTGTGAACATCTTTTTCGATATTCTTTATATTTTCTTTTATAATTCTGTCCTCATTTTCCAGTCTCTTTTGCTTTTCTTTAATTAAACTTTGATTCTTGATATATTTATCTAGACTTTCGACAATATTACATCTTTGTCAAGAAACTGCATTGAGTCTTTAATTTCTTTTAATTCCCTTAAAATGGTTTGCGCCAAACTAAGTTCTATTGAGATACTATAGCCTGTAACATATAGAATACAAATGGGGACCACTACCTGCAGAGCAGATTTCGGGTCCCCAGCGGACACAACACACAGAAGAAGACGAAAGAAACAACCATGCCACGACCGGGATTCGAACCCAGGTACTGGCGCATTGGACGCCACGGCTGGCCGCCGCCGAGACCGCACGACCATGCCAGCACGGCTCTATTGAGATACTGTAATTTTTTATTTCTTCCGTATGTAATGATTCATTCTTATTTTTTTCTTTTACTTCACTGCTTAAATTTGCCATTTCTTGCTTACCTCTGGTTGTTATTTTTTTGCATTTTAAACATTTCGATCGACTTCTTCTTGTGGGCGTTGATATATCCATTGCATTATCTTTATTATTAATATATTTTTCATCTTGTTCTGTGCCATATGATTTGCAGTGTTATTATGTTTTTTTCATTGTACCTTCCCATTCACTGCATTTAATTTTGAACTTGGTATAAGTACTCACTATTGGAGTCCTTGTAATGCCTTTTCCTTTTCCCTTCCTTTTCTCCTTTTGGTACTTTTTCTTTTATAAACAGCATGTGGTTGTTTCCTGTTCAGCATCCAACAATAGTCTGCAAATCATGTTGACATTCGATCTATCCTGGTATCCACGTTCCATTTCCATGATATCTTAATGGAATCGTTCACTTAAAGGCCCCAAGATTTTCGGAAAAGAAGTCGAAATGGGGGGGGGGGGCGGACCCTCCCTCCTTTTATGGAAGAAAAAAAAGAAAAGAGAGTGTATATGTTCAAGTAGCTATGTGTAAATGATGAAGTTCAAAATTCAAAAAGAGACTCTTGCCGTAGATCCGCGAACACCATCTAACTTTGCACCAATTTAGTCGGCCAACTTCGAGTCCGCCAACTTTTTCTCAGCTCCGAACATCATCCAACTCGAAAATGAGTCGGCCGTGATTGCTGCAATCCCTTAATGCAATGAGTTACCCCCAGCAGCTGTGGAAAATCCGAAAAAATCGAGGTTTTGAAACCTCTCTGATAAATTCTGCCGCATACAATTCCTGCATTTCAGTATAAATTTTATTTATGCATGAAAGAAACTCGCAATACTCTAATATTCATTGTGTACGCGCTTGTCTTCAACTCGACTAGGTGAACATCGTTTTAGACGCCATTTCTTCCATGGGCGTGAGGTCATGACGTGTTCCAAAGCTGCCCTGTGATTGAGTAATTCCGACCGACTTCCAACAACTTCCCGAGTTAGTCCTGCACAACCAACTCGAATCGGCGAACTAAAGTTGGCGCCAAGTCGCTGAAAAACGGGCTCAAAACTGCATCTACCAACTCGTGACGTCAAAATCGACCGACTAAGTTGGTGCAAAGTTGGATGGTGTTCGCGGAGCTTTAGTATTACGATCATTTCGCTTTTAAAGTTTCATTTAAAGAAAGCAGTAATTTATAAAACTTTAATGTAATGGACTCCCCTTTAATAAAATTAAACCCCTCCCCTAACAAAATCCTGGTTACGTGCCTGATATTAATCCTCTCCTTCAGTCCAGGGACATTCCTGCAGTAAATGAAATCTTGACAAAATTATTTAAAAATTAATAAAAAGGATAAAAATGCAACGTGTTTCATCCCCATACTTGGATGAAAAAAATGTCGCATTTTAACCTTTTTAAATATACAGGGTGTCTCAAAATAATGTACTAACACTTCGATAGTTAGTACAACAAAGTGTTAGTATATTTTTTGAGACATCCATATTTTTATGTGTGTAATCTTTTTAGTCACTACAACTTCAGCAACACACATAAAAAATTTTATTATTTTATTCTTCAACTTTCATATTTTTATCTATTATTTTACTTTTTTAATGTATTTATTGCTTCATTAAGACCCATAATTAAAATTTTTATTTAGAAACTGGAAAAAATGCAATAAATACTGAAATCGAAAAATTGCTTTTGTGTAAAAATGGTGGGTGATGAAATTTTTTAAGATTTTTTTTTTTTTTTTCTGAAATCGGCATTTAGAATTCTATAGCAATGAGCCCCTACAAATCTATAGCAAACTGTTGAAGCAATTTTTTCATTTCAGGCCTGTGTATTTAATATTAATCAGTTGGTGATAAATTCACCCACGGGCTCCTAAATGGTAAGGCTCCTGTATAACTACCAAGTGTGCCCATGCATTAAGGGTATCTTCTTCTGTTCTACGTGTTCTAATTGCTTGAATTCAGCATGCTCAATCATGTTCTACCTTCTTTCTCGTATCTAGGCTTGCTTGACGGAACTGGACGAGAAATTTCGACTTTTATCAAGTCATTGTAATCCTTTTCTATTGTCATTTCACTCATCTTATCATTTCATCTCGCCGCGTATTAAGTTTTTTCAAATAAATGGAAAGAAATTTTTTTTTTTTCAAATAAAGACAATAGACGTTAGAAGTAAAGATAAAGATTCGTTTACACCAAATGAAAAATTATTAGGGTTCGGTTATCTTGTTTGTTTATCTTGTTTGGTTATATTGCTTGTGAGTAAGGAAATCAATACTCTTGCTAGCATAGCTTTAGAATGAAAATCGTTAATATTTTACTTTCTTCTTAAATATGTGTTACATGATCAAATGTTTTATAAAAGATACAATTTAAATTTCTTTACATTTAAATTTACATTATAAAAATGAACTAATTTTTGAACAAAAGGTGAATAATTTCTTTGGTGATTTCATTCCTTTCCATTCTATTACAAAAAAAAAAAAAAAACAACCTAAAATTAATTAACAAAATAAATTGATATTGTATTTATGGAAGTAAACAAAATACAAAAAACAGTAATATTTATACTAATTAATTTACTGAAATCTTCATCCTATTAAGATCTGTTGAAATGCAGTAAGTGTTCCCAAAATTGCCTGGTTCCCAATATTTCGGTTATTTTCATTCCTTATTTCGGTTATTTTTCGGGTGGAATTCGACAAATTGCACCACAAAATAAATCTTATTGGCGATAGAGACTGAGCATGGGCAGGACAGTTCAATTCGAGTTATCTAACTCAATGAACTCCACAAGCAGTTGTTGTGAGATTTTTATAAAAACAAAGACATCTTAATATTTATTCAAGATAATTATTATTTTGTATTATTATCTTTTGTTAATGTTTAATCTTCTGATGTACAACTGAATATTGTAACTTTGTTAATCTGTTTTCACCATAATAAGTATTTTTATCACATCTAATATTTTGGTGGTCGATTTTTGTTTTCTTTGAAAACAAAGAAACCCTGATTAGCCCAAAGTGGCCAGGATGGGCCATGTATGGACTATTTTTTTTAAAATATTTGATAACTTATTTATCGCTTAATGTTTTTTTTCATTTAATTTTTTTATAAAATATTTAATTATTAGCAGGTTAATCACTCTTTTTGTAAAAAGTGTTTATTTACTTAATGATCAATAGTTTTTTTTTGTTTTTTGTTTCAGATGGTTCCTGTTAGGAAAAAGGCTTAAAGTTAATCAAACCAGGTTCGTATTCCATGGATTTCAAAGGGTATTAAATCACACAGAAACGTTCTTTAATAAATCTTAAAGAATCCAAACCGAAACCCTCTGAATTTTCGAAATATTAGTTTTGCTATATTTATTAGGAAGATAGACTTCTTGACATGCGTCTTTGTGCTTCTTGTGCCAAATATGTTTATGAAGAATGTTTTAGACTTACAGCAAATAACAAGGATCATTTTCTTGCCCAGACGAAAAATCTCACATTATTGAACAGTTCGATTTACTGAAACTACAACAGTCCATGTTCCATGCATAAGTATTAAGCTTTAATATTGTTAGTCATTTATTTAATTAGCAATTTTTCTTGTAATTTGATTTTTCAACTCATGTATGCCTTACTTATAGTAAAAAAAATTTTTCTCAAGTTTTTTTTTTTGTTGCTACCATAATTATTTTTAAACTTTTTCATAATTTAAAAAGTAGGCCATATTGGGTGCATGCTGTTTCCAAAATGGTGCAAATGTCACTTTTCATATTTCGACTTATTGCATTTTTTATATGACAATCACAAATGCAGGTTTTTTTTTTCTTAGTTGTCCACTGGACCTCTCTAACTAAGGGGCTAAGTTATTAGGTTCAGAGCTTTCGGCAGAGATTTTGTTTGGCTCATGAGTCCAGAAAGAGGACGAAACGGCCGTCTCACACTCCCACAGTTGAGGCGAGATCTTTTGTTTACCTTTGGTGCCTTCTTGGTTTATTGCTTATTTTATAATAGGCATGTTAAATTTTATTGTAGCTTAGTTATTCTTCGAAAAGTAATTTTAAGTCGGTAAAAAAAAATGTAAAATTTTAGGTGGGCCAAATTGAGGCCCCAACAATTAAATGAAAATAAAGTTTTTTATTTGGTGAAAATCAAGAAAAAAAATTAAGAGTTCTTACGCACTGAGATATTACAGAAATCAAAGAGTATGGACCATTAATTAATTAGCAAAAAAGAAGCGATTATATAATGCATAATTCTTTAATTATTTTTTTTTTAACCTAAAATTTTGCATATCTCTTTCACTGAATTCTCAATTAGGAACTAAAATTAGAGATTCAAATTGTTCAACACCTTTTAAGATATAAATTGAAGAGATTAAATATTTAAGTCAAATATTTAATAAAATAATTTTTTGTTTTGGGCTTCATTTTAAAATTAAGAGGTTGTTAAGCAATTTTCTAATATCTGTCAAAAAAAAAATCCCAGTCCAGGAAATATCTCTCATCACTATCGTATGCAATATAAATGCATTAAGCATTTAGACAAGATGTAGAATTTTACGAATATCTTCTTGAAAAGAAATTCGTATTTTTACTTTTGTTAAAAAAGAGAGAAAGATTTTCAATAAATCCCAATTTGAAAAATAATCATTTCGGGCTGAAATAATAGCATATGTTGAAAAAATCAAATTATAAACAATGAACCACGAAAAGCGAATGTGTGGTATTTATTGTGGTATATACTATCACTGCTTCAATTTTTAGCGACCCATTTGGGAGCTACTGTGATAGCGACGAAAATCGGTAGCTATTGCGTTTATCCGGTTCGTCCGTGCGTCCGTATCTATGCACCCCTAACAACTTCCGATCGAAAGGCCGGATAGACAAACGGATTTCATCATGGTGTTCAGAGGCCCAAACAACATAGGAATAGGTATTTTAAGGGTCAACGCCCCCCGCCCCCGTTACCAAAGTTCTGCTATTAATAAAATGGTTTGGTTTTTTTTTTGTCCCATTTTCCTGAAAAATTAAACAAAAAAAAACATCGAAAACCTAGGTCAAGCTTTGACCCACATGAAAGTTTTAAAAACAGAAAAAAAAGTAAATCTATTAACATAATCTGCATTTTTTTTCCCTAAGAAATGTGGAAAAGAATTTCATTGCAAATCAAAAAACTGATGTGAATCATGCATCTACTGTCCTCCCGGCCTAATGGTGAACAAGATCCATTTTGAAAAGTAGATTTTTTATTTTAAGTGTTTAGAAAATTAAGAAACGAAATTGGGCATCTAGTAATATAGTTATATTTAAAGTTTGGCAGTTACTTTCTAGACATATATTTATTTCGTTTTCCGTTTTTTTCCTATTTTCGTATCTCCATTTGGTTCGACTAATAGCATGCTATTGCATCTTGACGAACCTTTATCCTATCAGTTTCCGATGAAAATGACGTAATAGAACAAAACCATAAAACAAATAAATACCTAGAAACCTCCTAAAGGTTTTTTTCAATATATAAGTTAATAATATTTGCTCAAAGTTTTAATAAGAAATTTGAAAATTTTAAACATCATTCTGTTTGTGAAATATCAACTTAAAGGCTATGGAAAGAGACGCTGAACAGTTGCTCTTTCACTTGAATTTTCAAATAATTTTTTAGTTCTTTAAGTCTCTTCGATAAATATGTCAGAGACTTTCTTGTATCTGATAGATACTTAAACTAGTGAAAAGTGAGGTTGTATTTCAGATTTACTGAGATCTCAGCTTTCATAAAACTGTTAAAGAAGTCATTGCAGTAACACAGGGTTTCTAACCGTGTTTTGATCAGGACATTGCATTCAAGAATAGAAAGTTTGCAAAAATTGTTGTAATTAAAAAATAGAATAAATTGTTTATATGTAAATTATGTATTTGTCTTCATTAAATTTTGTAGATAATAAAATAAGGTATGTCATGAAGAATCATTCAAAAATATTTTTTACTGACTTTATAATGTGATTTCGTTATAATCATAATAGCAATATGTGAGTAAAATCAACAATCAAATATTACATGTTTTCCATTGATTTTTTAAATTATTTTTTAAAAAAAAACACAAAAAAGGAACTCATCTTCTAAATATCTAAAATATTTCTGTTCTTTAATCGAGAACTTTCTTCAGGAACAAAAATATAAGACAAAGAAACAAAAAATGTTTCTCTCCTGAAAACCCAACAAAATTTGAATAAACAATCACAAATTCAGTAATAATAACAATAACTAACAAGAATATACAATGCTCCAAATTTTATACAACAATAATTACAATATAAGATGATAACACATACTTCAAATGTTAATCATCGATTTAGTAAACATATATCAACAGTTCAATATCTTTTTTTTAACAATTTGCAACAATGAGTTCTCCAAAATAATAATAGTAATATTTTATACCTAATAATGAGAATTTTAATAATAATAGTAATATAAAAATAAATAATAGAGGAAGAAACAAAAAAATTCTAATCCATAAAACTGAATATTGAGAAATGATTATTGTCAAATTTTAAAATAACAGATAAATTCAGTAATTAACTTTGAAAATATCAGTTAGGCCTACATTCTATTTATTTTTTACAAGAAACTTATATTTCAATGTTTACATTTACTCCCAGCATTCTCCAATCTGCTTTTTTCTTTTACCATAGTTCGACTGGGGTAATACTGACATTGCAGTGCAACTTTACGGATATCGACGGCGAGAGAGCGTGTAGTCGTGAAATCACACTTTCATTCGCAGTCATAGTAAACCTTAATATAGTAGCATTATTTTCCAAATCAAATGATTCTGTACATTTCTTACACGACATGAACTACATTTGATTTTTGTTTAGTTTTTTTGACAAAAATTATTCGTTGTGGTCTTTGAAATATAAATTTTAAAAGAAATAAGTTCGCTTCTCTTCTATTTAGATATCATGTTTTCTTAAATACTTTTGTTTCATCATTCTGCCGCTAGTTGTCTTCACTGTTTCAGGAAATCACATTTTTTTGCAAGTGTTAGTAATTGGGATTTTTTGATATCTGTGAAAAAAAATTACAGTCCATGAAATATTGCTCAACACTAACGTATACACTATAAATACCTTCAGCATTTAGGCAAGTTGTACAATTTTACGAACACAGTAGAGCCTCGATTATCCGCGGAATTGGGTGGCAAGGCCTTCGCGGATAACGAAAATCACGGATAACCCGAAAACAGACTAAAAATGAGTTGTAAACACGAAAAAAAATATTTCATCATTAAAAACTACGTTTTAATATACAAAAAAAAATTGTAAATCTTTTAAAATATGTACAGTAAAGCCGCAACCTTTGCTCTACGTTTGCATACACAATTTCCGAAATGGCCTATAGGATCACGATGCACAATAAACCGGTCAGTAATTTTCGACCTTCGCACTGTAGGGCCTATTCTATTTTCCCTGTTGTTGTCTTGGATTAAAATTGGTGTTTTGGATGTTCGTAATTAAAACAAATTTTCGCGGCACTCGCGGATAATCGGAACTCTACTGCATCTACTCGAAAAGAATTTCAGATTTTTACTTTTGAAAAAAAAAAAAAAAAAGAATAAAATTTTCAATAAATCTCAATTCTTAGCGACCTATTTGGGAGCTATCGTGATGCGACGTAATTGGATAGCTATTGCGTTTGTCCTGTCTGTCCCCGTATAACAACTCCCTATTGAAAGATAGGATCGACAAACGGATTTCATGATAGTGTTCAGAGGTCCAAACAATGTAGGAATAGCAATTTTTCTTTGTCAACGCATCCCCACGTTACCAAAGTGCTGCTATTAATAAAATGGTTTGGGTTTTTTATCCTCTTTTCCTGAAAAATTAAAAAAAAAAACACTTCAAAATCATAGAACAACTTTAACCCGCAAGAAAGTTTCAGAATCATAGAAACAGAAATCTAATAAATTATTTGCCTTTTTTTCTCTAAGAAATGTGAAAAAGAGTTTCATTCCAAATTGACTGACATTGATATTCGTATTAGATAGCGTTCTCTGATTGAATTCTTGAATGCGGAAGGTGAAACGTCCATCTGCATTCATGAAAGGCTGAAAAATGTGTTCGGTGATATAACAGAGGATGTCATTACTGTACTGTATGTTCGTAAGCTTTCATAATCCTTTTTGCGTGCGTTCATTATAATTATTCTCCAATTTACTGGTCCGACAATGCCAAATTTTCTCCTATCGGCGACTTTTGGTACTAATTTTTTTTTTTTTTTTCAGAATTCTTCTCCCCATGCTCTGAATAGACTAAACCTGAATTTTGGTTTCATTCCGTTCATTAGTTTATGTTGCAGATGCCTCCAAACAGAGAAAGTTATTTTATGGCCACCTTATTTAATAATAATTAAAATTAAAAGAATTAAAAATGTTCCACACTCTACCCATTGCTTGGCTATGCAAAGTTTGTCCTGTCTTGGTCACGCTTATGCGTTCACACAACAACGCCATCTTGGACTGAATTCTCGTAGTTCAACTGATGACGTTTGTTCCAGACAAAATCGATCGCTACGTAATGAACATATATGACCCTTTTTTTAAAAAAACTACTATAGTGATTAGCGAGACTGTGTTTCAGATTTACAGTGATCACAGCTTTCATAAAACTTTTAGTAGCAATCACTGCAGTAACAGAGCGTTTCTAACTGTGTTTTTGATCAAGAAAAAAAAGTTTGCCAAAATTGCTTTGGCAAAAAATTATTCGTTGTTGTCTTTGAAATATAAATTTTAAAGGAAATAAGTTCGCTTCTCTTCTATTTAGATATCGTGTTTTCTTAAATATATTTGTTTCATCATACTGCCGCTAGTTGTCTTCACAGTTTCAGGAAATCACAGTTCCGTTGTAAGTGTTAGTAACAGGGATTTTCTGATATCTGTCAGTCCGTGAAATATTGCTCAACACCAAAGTATACACTATAAATACATTCAGCAATTAGGCAAGTTTTACAATTTTACGAATACAGTAGAGCCTCAATTATCCGCGGAATTGCCTGGCAAGGGCTTCGCGGATAACGAAAATCGCGGATTACCCGAATAAAGACTAAAAATGAGATGTAAACACGAAAAAAAATAAAGTTTCGTAGTTAAAAAAAATAACCATAGATTTTTCTAGCATTTTGTTTATCTTTAAAAGATCTACATTTTATCCATTTGCATGACCATTCTATCTCTTATAGATTGGTCACAAAATTGGAAAAACGTAAAGTCTTATGACAATGAGAGACAGAATAACTCTTTTATAATATAAGATAATGATATTGAAAAATGTCAGATATTTTTTTCTAAATACAAAATATTAATAATTGTAAATAAGATTCGAAGACACATTTATTAAATTATCTCAAATAATAACACATAAAACTGAATATTGAGAAATGGTTATTATCAAACACTAAAATAACTGCTAAATTCAGTAGTTAACTTTGAAAATATCAGTGACCTTTTATTTATTTTTTACAAGAAATTTATATTTCAATGTTTCGATTTACCCCCAGCTTTTTCCAATCTGTTTTTTTTCTTTTACAACAGTTCGTCTGGGGTATTACTGACATTGCTACTGTAATGATAGAGGGGAGGATCAATCCACCAATGAAATCAACCAATGGGTGTTGCTGACATATTTTATTTTATTTTTGATAGTACATTTTCTGTTTATATATATATATCTGGGAGTACAAAACATTAAAAAAAAAATTTATTATTACTATTTTGGCTTTTAGCGGCCATTTTGTTTATCAGGGTAGGCCGTTTTTGGCGTTTTCAGAGGTTAGCGATAAGTTAAATAACTTTTTTGTTTATTAAGATATCAACTTGAAATAAAAACCATCTTATTGTAAATGAAACCATCTACAAATCACGTTGGACCAAAAATGTGTTAAATTGTAAGGAAATTATCTAAAATTTAACTAGAAAAATGTGTTTTCGATTAGAAAAAAATTAAAGATTTAGGGAATTTTTTTCCCAAGAAGGGATTAAAACACAACTTTAATGTTTTTCCCCTTAAAAATATAATAGAGAACAAGACTTCAATAAAAATTGATACCTTTTAAATACCACCTTTAGGTTTTAGAGCCTTCAAATATCGCAATTAGTTCAAAATTGCCGATTTTCAAACAGGCTAATCTCTAATAGGGGCTGAATCAAAAAATCTGAAAGTTTCAAAAAATACTTATCTAGTATCTGGTAATAACCACATGAATTTCATCATTGTGTTTTAATCAGAAGTATTTTTTTTAATTAAAGATAAAAGCAAAAATTCACAGTTCGACACACATTGATGCAGACTCCCAAAGTGTTAAAAAACACACTTAATAAACTAAATATATAATAAAAATACTTCTGATTAAAACACAATGATGAAATTTCAAAATCCAGAGCTACCATTGGAGTAACCCTTAAAATATCTTGCACCCTTTCATGAGCTGCCTGATGGTGAAATGAGCCACAGAAGCCTTTCTGTTATTAAGTGAATGTTTGGACCATAGCACCGCGACTGTGCACTGCTTTCAAAAACATTTGACTGAAGATATATAAGAAAAAATGTTCTTTTAGTAAAAAAAAATATTTATTTTATTATTTATTTAGTTTATTAGGTGTGTTTTTATAAATGTTTTAACACTTTAGGAGTCTGCATCAATGTCCGTCGTACTGGGTATTTTTGCTTTTTTCTTTAATTAAAAAAAATACTTCTGATTAAATCAGATTGATAAAATAGATACTAGAAGAGTATTTTTGGAAAATTTCAGATTTTTTGATTCAGCCCCTATTGGAGATATGCCTGTTTGAAAATCGTCAATTTTGAACAAATTGCGATATTTAAGGCCTTAAAACCTAAAGGTGGCATTTAAATGGTATAGAATTTTTTATAAGTCTTTTTCCCTATTATATTTTTAAGGGGAACAAACATTAAAGTTGTGTTTTAATCTCTTCTTGGAAAAAAAATTCCCTAAATCTTCAATTTATTCTAATCGGAAACACATTTTTCTAGTTAAATTTATGGTTATTTCCTTACAACTTAACATATTTTTGATCATAACATGATTTGTAGATGGTTTCATTTATAATAAGATGGTTTCTATTTTAAGTTGATATCTTAATAAAAAAAAAGCTATTTAACTTATCGCTAACCTCTGAAAACGCCAAAAACGGCCTACCCTGATAAACAAAATGGAAGCTAAAAGCCAAAAAAGTAATAAAATTTAAAAAAAAAATTGTTTTGTACTCCCAGATGGATATATAAAAAAAAAATATACTATCAAAAATAAAATAAAATATGACAGCATAAATTTTTTTTTTAATGGTTGATTTCATATGGATTGACTCGGGAGAGAGCGTATAGTCGTGAAACACACTTTCATTCGCAATCTTAGTTTACCCAATTGGAATTGTTTTCCGAATCAAACCGATTCTATATATTTTGCTTTTTTACTCAAATTATTCGTTGTTGACTTTAAAATATAAATATTAAAGGAAATAAGTTGGCTTCTCTTCTGCGGATATCATGTTTTCTTAAATATATTCGTTTCATCATACTGCCGCTATTGTCTTCACTGTTTCAGGAGTTCCGTTGTAAGTGTGATTAACGGTGATTTTCTAATATCTGTGAAAAAAAAAATCACAGTCCTGGAAATATCTCTCATCACTAGAAAGAGTTTTCAATAAATCCCAATTTAATAAAATAATCTTTTCGGGCTGTAATAATAGCATATATTAAAAAAAATCAAATTATAAACAATGAATCACGAAAAGCGAATATGTGGTATTTATTGTGGTATATACCATCACTGCTTCAATTTTTAGTGACCCAATTGGGTGCTATTGTGATAGCGTCGAAAATCGATGGCTATTGCGTTTATCCTGTTCGTCCGTGCGTCCTTATCTTTGCACCCCTAACAACTTCCGATCGAAAGGCAGGATAGACAAACGGATTTCACCATAGTGTTCAGAGGCCCAAACAACATAGGAATAGGTATTTTAAGGATCAACGCTCCCCGGCCCCATTACCAAAGTTCTGCTATTAATAAAATGGTTTGGGTTTTTTTTGTCCCATTTTACTGAAAAATTAAAAAAAAAAATCAAAAACATAGGTCAAGCTTTGACCCGCATGAAAGTTTCAAAAACAGAAAAAAAATAAATCTATTAACATTATCTGCGTTTTTTTTTCAAAGAAATGTGGAAAAGAGTTTCATTGCAAATCCAAAAACTGATGTGAATCATGCATCTACTGTCCTCCCGGCCTAACTGTGAACAAGATCCCTTTTGAAAAATAGATTTTATATTTTAAGTGTTTATAAAATTAATAAATTTAATTGGGCATCTAGTAATATAGTTATCTAGTTATATTTAAAGTTTGTCAGTTACTTTCTAGACATATAAATTTATTTCGTTTTCCGTTTTTTTCCTCTTTTCGTATCTCCTTTTGGTTCGACTAATAGCATGCTATTGCATCTTGAAGAACCTTTATCCTTTCAGTTTCCGATGAAAATGGCATAATAGAACATAACCATAAAACAAATAAATATCTACAAACCTCTTAAAGGTTTTATTGAATATATAAGTTAATAATATTTGCTCAAAGTTTTAATAAGAAATTTGAAAATTTTAAACAAATCATTCTGCTTGTGAAATATCAACTTAAAGGCTTTGGAAAGAGACGCTTAACCATCACAACTCATTACATATTTTGAAATAATTTTTTAGTTATTTAAGTCTTATACAAGAAAGTCTCTGATACATACGTAAACTAGTGAAAAGTGAGGCTATATTTCAGATTTACTGAGATCTCAGCTTTCATAAAACTGTTAAAGCAGTCGTTGTAGTAATACAGCGTTTCTAACCGTGTTTTGATCAGGACATTGCCTTGAAGAATAGAAAGTTGACGAAAATTGTTGAATTAAAAAATAAAATAAATTGTTTATATATAAATTATGTATTTGTCTATATTAAATTTTGTAGAGAATAAAATACATCATGAAGAATCATTCAAAAATATTTTTTATTCACTTTATAATGTGAGTTCATTATAATCATAATATCTGAGTAACATCAACAATAAAATATTAGATGTGATTCCATTGATTATAAATTATTAAAAAAAAAAAACCACAAAAAAGGAAACTCATCTTCTAAATATCTAAAATATGTCTGTTCTTTAATCGAGAAATTTCTTCAGGAACATAAATATAAGACAAAGAAACAAAAAATGTTTCTCTCCTTAAAACCCAACAAAATTTGAATAAACAATCACAAATTCAGTAATAATA
>JAFIDM010080224.1:0-14561 GCA_023159025.1 Thereuonema tuberculata | reverse complement strand
TGTGGAAAACTTTGGTAGAAAAATGACCTTCTGAAGCAGTAATACGGACATCGAGAGAGGGAGTCGAGCCATGCACATCGTTTTCCATTTCCAAAGTGATAGCTGGATCAATGCTATTAAATATATTGAACACTTGTTTCTTGGCATCGTTGTCCCCGTAAAGGAGAAGGTCATCCACATAGGGCGAATAAATGGGCAATGAAAGGCATTGTTCATGTAAAATGCAGTAAGCGGTGTACTCGATGTAAATTATCGCCCATTCTTTCAAAAATGCGGACGCAGATCAACCCATAAACATGCCCGAATGTTGTTGGTAAAAGCACATGTTGTATTCAAAAATTTGCATTTGAAAGAGAACCCACACCATTTGGATCAGATTCTGAAAACATTTAATCACTCTGGCTCGGCGATTAAGGCTCTGTAAGATTTTCATTTTTGAAACCATGGCCTTATGAAAAGTTCGATTAAGTTATGTTATCGAGCTAAAAACAACAAGGAGCTTCATTGCAGACTTCGGGGATTGGCTCCTAAGAAAGGTTGCAGCCTCTTCTCCTTAGATGTTAAATCACTGTTCACGTCAATAACCATGCATTTACTTGAAAAGGCTTTCCAACACATAACCTTCAAATATTACAATCACTTTACACAGATCATCGTTCTATTTTGATAGAATCAACGAATATCGCAGAGCATGTGCAAAAAACCACGTTATATATACTACAGCTACACATATCATTATCACCGGCCATTTTATCAACTTTCACTGCCCAACAGTACCTGCTGTAGCTCATTCACATTTCCTCCGGAAGTATTTATTGTATCCACAAACCCTTATTAAAACGACTACGTTTCGGTAAACAATATCTACCAATCTTTGATATTTGATATCTTTGATATCGCCGGCTCAAGGACTTACAATCGACTTTGAGCATCGACTCAGGGACTTACATTACGTTTACCTGCATGTGCTTCGCCTCAATACATCCCTTTCTTTATCAACATTGCCATGTGCTTTGCTACAATCGCTTTTTATTAAGATTGGTTTGCGCTCTGTTTGATTGTATCTAGCGATCAACGCTTGAGGTCTCTCCAAATCAGTTTTTCCTAACCAATTTCCTGCCATTTTCCACTTTCTCATTGGTGATATTACCTGTGTTTTCCTGTCTGTTACCATTCCCCTTTGCCACAGTACAGCCCTTTGTTTATCAATGTTTCAGAAATATCAATCGTTTATTTATTAAGATTGCCATGTGCTCTGTTTGATTGTCTCTAGCGATCAACACTTGAGGTCTCCGTTTCTTTTATCCTAACCCCCCCCCCCTCATTTATTATTCTATAGGGATCCCACATCAACCTGCCATTTTCCACTTTCTCATTAGTGCTATTTTAGTATTTATATATGTGTTTTCCTGTCTGTTACAATTCGCCATTGGATGTCCAGTCAGTATTCTGGACGTAACTAGCAGGGTGCATCTTTAATTATAATTGAAAGTTCATTTGTTTAGTCAAGTGCGGAAGCTTCACATTATTCTTTGAAAGTTGTTGATTTTATTCGCTGTCTTTGTCTTCTTCGGAAGTAACGTTACATTGGAAATGTGAAACCTGTTGTGTTTTTTTTTTCAAAGACAAATTGAAAATGATTTTATGTACTTATTGATTAACTTCTAAGAATATTCCTGGTTTTTTTTTTATTCATATTTATAACTTATACATGGAACTCAATTTGACTTACAGACAGTTATTTGAAGTCTGTCTTTACTAACATGTTATCACCCGATCGTCTCCAAATAGGGTTATATTTAAGTAACATTGATCTCTCATTTTTATACTTGCTTATACAAGGGTCAGTCAATAAGTAAGGCTTCCTAATTTTTTCTGGTTTTAATTGTTAAGAAATGCAAATGCAATTTCATTATTTGAAAATCACAACATTTACGATTAATTTGCCATATTTCAATATAATCTCCATCCATTTCCACAGTTTATGTATATGTTCCAGCGCATGTATTTTAAAAAGGCATGGTTTTGCTTGCTCAGTCATAGACGCACGGACGTTTTCACGGCTTCCTCATCTCAACGTGAATTCCACGATGAGCTTCCTTTAGTGGTCCGAACAGATGGAAGCGCTCCAAGTGTTCGGAGGCTATGATTTTTCTTGTGTCTTTATTCTGGTCGGTTAACATTCTTGGTACCCACCGTGAAAAACCTTTTTTGCAACCCAGTTGTCGAATAATTGTCGTTACACTGCCTTTACTGAGGAAGAGAATGCGACGCAATTCATCTGTTGTCACCCGTAGGTCACCACGAATGATGTCATCGACTCGCTATATGTTGAGTGGAGTCACTGCAGTCGCCAGCCTGCCGCTCCGCTTTTCGTCAGCTATCGATATTTGCCCTTCAGCTTCATTACAGCGACGAACCCTTCGTCTAACAGTGCTAAAATCCACTGTTGCATCACCGTACACATTTTGTAGCCATCCATGAATGCGAATGGGCGTTTCACCTTCCGGATTCGAGAATTCAATCACAGAACGATATCTAATACGAACATCGACGTCAGCCATTTTGCAAGCGGATGCAGTGTCGACACGTGTTGACGCAGGAAGTTGCTACTGCAGTCGATTGGAGAAGAAGATTTGAGGAATTGCACCAAATTCAAATTTCTACCTTAACTGAACTATTTAGGGAGAAAAAAATAGGAGGTATTATTTACTGACTGACCCTCGTACTTTTTCTCTGCATTTTTTATTGGTGAGATATTACAGTCTTGTCTTAATGCTTTATGTGAATTCTTTTTTTCGATCTCAATATTAAGTTCTGACTTTCCTAAAGGCTGTGAATGCATGGAAGGACAGACTGACATGACAAATGCAATTGCTACCGATTTTCGTGATTGTTTATTAATTAACTTTCAAACATATACTATTATTACAGCCGATTAAGATCATTTAATTAAATTGTGATTTATTGAAAATCTTTGCCGGTTTTTTTTTCAAAAGAAAAAAATCCGAATTTCTTTTCAAGAAGATAACTAAAATTCTACAACTGCCTAAATGCTCAATGTATTGATATTCTATACGTTAGTGATGAGCGATATTGCACGGACTATGACTTTTTTTCACTGATATCAGAAAATCCCAGTTAATAACAGTTACAACGGAACTGACTGATTTTCTGAAACAGTGAATACAACTAGCGGCAGTATGATGAAACGAATATATTTAAGAAAACATGATATCTATAGATGAGAAGCGAACTTATTTCCTCTAACATTTATGTTTTAAAGACAACAACGAATAATTTGTGTAAAAAAAAAACTAAACAAAAAACAAATATAGTTCATCTCTTAAAAGAAATATATAGAATCATTTTTATTTGGAAATTAATGCCAATTCACTGTGACTGCGATTCATGACTACACGCTCTCTCGCCATCGATATCAGTACAGCAGCACTGCAAAGTCAGTAATATCTCAGAAGAACTGTGGTAAAATAAAAAAAAAGATTGGAGAATGCTGGAGGATAAATAGAAACATTGAACTCGAAATTTCTTCGGAAGAAAAAAAAAAAAAAAAAAAAAAAAGGTAAAAGGTCACTGATATTTTCAAAGTTAATTACTAAATTTATCTTTTGTTTTAAAATTTGACAATAATCATTTCTTAAAATTTAGTTTTATATGTTATTATTTGAGATAATTTAATAAATGAGTTTTCAAATATTATTTATATTTATTAATATTTTATATTTAGAAAAAAAATATATCTATCGTTTTTGAATACCATCATTATTATTATTACGATTATTAGATATCAAAATATTACTATTATTATTTTGGAGAACTCATTGCACATTGGCAAAAAAATTATATTAAACAGTTGATATATGTAAATGAGAAGTAAACTGAAAAGTGAACTAGAATAGGATTTTTTTTTTTTATTTACAATTGGTATTTACAATAGGTTGAATTAATCAACCTGATAATAGGATGAATAAGTGAACAGGTAAGTGATTTAATTCTAAGTCTTTTAGATTAAATTACTCAACACTTAGTATCAACACTTGTAATCTTTATACAATGTTCGTATGGTACGATGAAACACTTCCGGTTGAAGTTTTCCGTCTCGCATGTACCCGGGGATTCAGGACTGTTGTCACACCTTTGTATTCCACTTGAGAATTCCGGTATTCACGTAATGTTCCTTTCACAACTGCTAATAAAACTGCAATAAAACACTTTCAACGATAATATATTAATTCATATTGTATTCGCAAATGTCACTATATTAATACAGACTTATTCTTCAACTGATTTAAACTATCACACTAAAACTCAATAGTAATTGCTCAATTACTATTTCATTGTAGCTCTAATATAATTATGCATTTAATTCTATAACATTCCTTCATTTATGGCTGTTGCATAATAATTAATTACTTTTCCATTTCGACATTTGCAATTAACATTAATTCTCTATTTCACTTGTATGAACATTTAGCTTTAATATTCAACTTCGTTACGTTTCATTATTCTTTAATACTTAGCGATTAATGGCTTTTCAAACTAAGTAATAAACTGAAATATTACTTACTGTTTCTTGTGTGATATAGAGCTGCAGTTGCGACGTTCATGAAGTCCCGTTGAATTTGCCGCTCGTAGCTTTCGTTCCACCACTTGCAGAATTGATTCTTATGAATGCGCGGATTTCTCTAATCAATCTAATGAACTTTATTCCGTGCATCGATAACTTCTTAATTCTTCTGTAGGTTTCCTTTGCTTCTTACGAATCACATCGCTTCGTATTCGAATCATCTCCTGTCCGCTAATCGACAGCTAATTCTCATTATTTCTACGCATTCGCCTTTCTTGACTTCGTCTGAGTCTCACTTTTGGCTTACGTCATCGTGACGACATTGCTTCATTCCTACGGGGGAGGCATCGTAGCTTTTAACTTCACGCACACGCGCTAACTGGTGGATTGACCGAGGGAGAGAGAAAGAGACTGGAAACGAGGCGGGTCGGCACTTATATAGGCGATTTTCGTTACGTCATGTATTTAAATTTAATTTCCGTTTCTTCTATTATTAAATATAAAATTTAATTTGCATGAGAAGCTTTCTTTTAAAAACACTTATTAATTATTCCAAGAATAATCACTTCAATATGTTAACTAAATTAATGATTAACAGTTGAAGTATTTTATCATCTTACGTTGTAATTATTATTGTGTATCGTTTCTAGGGTTGTAGGTTCTCGTTAGTTATTGTTATTATTACGGAATTTGTGATTGTTTATTCAAATTTTGTTGGGTTTTAATGGAGAGAAACATTTTTGTTTCTTCCTCTAATAATTATGTTCCTGAAGAAAGTTCTCGATTAAAGAACAGAAATATTGAAGACATTTAGATGATGTGTTGTCGTCTTTGTGTTCTTTATTAAAAAAATTCATTAAGAAAAAATATTTAATATTTTATTGTTAATATTAGACTACTCACATATTGTTATTATGGTTTTAACGAAATCATATTACAAAGTAATTAAAAACATTTTTGAAAGATTCTTTACCATATATTTTATTCTCTACAAAAAAAATTAATTTAATAAAGACAAATACATAAATTATATTTCAAGCAATTTATATTATTTTCTCGAAATTTTTGAAAACTTTTTATTTTAAGGCAATATCCTGATCCAAACACGGTAAGAAACGCTCCGTTAGTGCACTGACTGCTTTAACAGTTTAATAAAAGCTGAGATCAGTGTAAATCTGAAACACAGCCTCGTTTATCACTAGTTTATATATAAGTTAATCAGTGACATACTTAAAAAATTATTGATATATTGTTATATTTGCCGTGACGGTTAAGCGTCTCTTTCCATTGCCTATCACTAAAAAATTATCAAATTAGAAACCAAAGCAGCAACGGTTAAGCGTCTCTTTCCAAAGCCTTTATGATGATATTTTACAGACAGAATGACCTCTTTAAAAGTTTCAAATTTCTTATTAAACTTGGAGCAAATATTATTAACTTATATATTCAATAAAACCTTTATGGGGTTTGAAGGTATTTATTTGTTTTATGGTTTTGTTCTACCATGTCATTTTCATCGGAAACTGAAATTTTTAAAGAGATAAAATTGGTTTTTCAAGAAGCGATAGCTTGCTATTAATCGAACTAAAAGGAGAAACAAAAAGAAGCGAAAAACAGAAAACGAAGCGAATATATATGTTTAGGACCTTATTCTTTCTATTTCATTTTGTATTGTGTTATTTTCTCTGTATTTGCCTGGACATCTAGTTTCTATCTTAAGTATTCATTTCTGATTCAACCTGTTCTTATGCATCCTTACATGTGTCTTGGAAATTTCATTTCAGAAGCTTGTTTTTGGTTAATTCTTGTTTTCTTACGCCCAGCATTTTGATCAAGTGTGATACTGCCATTATCTCATAAACATTTCATTATTATGTCTTTAGTTTATATTTTTTTTCTTTCTAAGAAATAAAATATCTCGCATTCACTTTTCGTGATGGTTTATTATTTGACTTTTCGACATATGCTATTATTACAACCGGATAAGGTCATTTAATTAAATTGGGATTTATTGAAAATCGTACTCTTTTTTTTTTTTCAAAATTAAAATCAGAATTTCTTTCCAAGAAGATAATCGTAAAATTCTACAACTTCCCTAGATCCCTAATGTATTTATATTGTACACGTTAGCAATGAGCGATATTTCACGGAATGTGATTTCTCTTTCACAGATATCAGCAAATCCCAGTTACTAACAGTTACAACCGAACTGTGACTGTGATTTCCTGAAACAGTGAAGACAGCTAGCGGAAGTATGATGAAACGAATATACTTGAAAAAACATGATATCTATAGAAGAGAAGCGAACTTATTTCCTTTAATATTTATATTTTAAAGACAACAACGAATAATTTGTGTGTAAAAAACTAAACAAGAAGCAAATATAGTTCATCTCTTATAAGAAATATATAGAATCATTTTGATTTGGAAAAAAATGCCAATTATGTGAACTGTGACTGCGAATGAAAGTGTGATTTAACGATTACACACTCTCTCGCCGTCGATATCAGTACTTATCATAGCAATGTCAGTAATATCCCAGTCAAACTGTGGTGGAGAAAAAAAAAAACAGATTGGAGAATGCAGGGGATAAATACAAACATTGAAATATAAATTCCTTGTAAAAAAAGAAATAAAAGATGGAATAAAAGTAATTCACGAACGTTAAACTTATATTCTTCGTTCAATAAATAAAAGGTAACTAATATTTTCAAAGTTAATTACGGAGTTAAGCTATTATTTTAATATTTGACAATAATCATTTCTAGATATTCAGTTTTATGCATTATTATTTGAGGTAACTTAATAAATAAGTTTTCAAATTTTATTTATATTTGATAATATTTTGTATTTAGAAAAAAAATTGATCTATCATTATTCAATATCATTATTATTAATATTACCATTATTAGATATAAAATATTACTGTTATTGTTTTGGAGAATTCATTGCAAATTGATAAAAAAAATATATTGAACAGTTGGTATATGTTAACGAAATTGATGATTAACAGTTGAAGTATGTATTATCATATTAAATTGTAATTATTATTATTTAACTTTTCTAGCGTTGAATGTTCTCATTAGTTATTGTTATTATTATGGAATTTGGTTACTCAAATTTTATTGGAGAGAAACTTTAAGAGAGAAAATTTAGGGAGAGAAACATTTTTGGTTATATTTTTGTTCCTGAAGAAAGTTCTCGAATAGAGAACTGAAATATTGAAGATATTTAGAAGATGTGTTGTCGTTTTTGTGTTCTTTATTAACAAAATCATTAAAAATCAGTAGGAAACAAATAATATTTTATTGTTGATGTTACTCATATATTGCTATTATGGTTATAACGAAATCCCATTATAAAGTCAATAAAAACATTTATGAATGATTCTTTGCGATATATTTTATTGTCTACTAAAAATAAACTTAATATCACAAAGACAAATAAATAATTTATAAGTAAACAATTTATTTTATTTTTTAATTACAACAATTTTCGAAAACTTTTTTTTTCCAAGGCAATGTCCGTCAAAACACGGTTAGAAACGCTCCGTTACTACACTGACTGCATTTACAGTTTTATGAAAGCTGAGATCAGTGGAAATCAGAAAAACAGCCTTGCTAATGCCCAAATCACACCAGCATATTTTTTCATCATAGATTTGCTTCGTTGAAAATGATCGTTGTTTTCACTGAAGTGATCCTGTCCTTTATTTCCACCTTATCGTCGAAACATGATGAAACAGTGCATGTGATTGGCAGAGCGATAGCCAATCAGAGTTGAGCTTGATATTATGGCGAAATATTCCCTACTTACGAAAAGACGGTGTTTAATCTTTTTTTAGAGGTTAAAATCGTGTTTCGGCAACGCAATTTCGGTAGAATTTGAAATGACTTTTAGCAAGCTCTCAATCTGTTCGAAACTAATTGTATATTGTATTCAAGCATCTCTACTATTTAAGCGAAAGCGAGGTGAACAGCGGCAAATCTGACAGGCCTCAGCGAGCGGTAACGAGCTCAAGAAGAAATGAAATCTCTCTTTAAAAAGTTGTCATCTGCAGATTCTAACGCATAGAATTAATTTATTTCAGTAAAAATATTGTTTATTTTCGAAAGATAATCTCCTCACTGTGATACTTAATTTATAAAAGCCTTCCGATTCACTCGAAACGATGGAAAAATGGCGCCGGTTGACTTCTTCGTTCTTAAGCTCGTCTGTTCTGATTGGAGCTTTTACTAATTGCTATCGTTGAAAACTTCGATCGAATAGAACAGTTTCTAAATTTTTTCATCGTTGAAATCAATGATGAAAATGGTCAAGTGAGGCAAATCACACGATCATAGACCTCAAAGATAGGGTCAATGATTGAAAACAATGATGAAAAATATGCTGGTATGATTTGGGCATTATCACTAGTTTACGTATCTATCAGATAAAATTAAGTCTCTGGCATATTTGTCGAAGAGACTTAAGTAGCTAAATGAATGCGAATGGGTGTTTCACTTTCCGAATTCAAGAATTCAATCACAGAAGGCTGTCTGAAACGAACATCGATGTCAGCCATATTGTAAGCGGATGCAATGCTCTCACTTGTTGACGCAGGAAGTTCCTACTGCAGTGGATTGGAGAAGAAGGTTTGAAGAATTGAGCCAAATTCAAATTTTTCACTTAACTGATTTATTTTAAGGAGAAAAAAAAATCAGGCATTTCCCATTGACTGACCCTCGTACTTTTTTCTCTGCATATTTGATTGGTGAGACATTAGTGAGATATTACAGTCTTGTCTTATTCCTTTATTAATTCTTTTTTTCGGTCACAATAACAATTTTGGAATTTCACAAAGGCTGTGCATGGTTTTTATAGATGTGTGAACCACTTTTTTTCATTGTCTCCCACAGTTTTTAACTGATATTATCAAATGCTTTGTCATTATTGTTATTATTTTTTTTAATTAACATTTTGATAATAGTAGGAAAATAAATAATTTATATTTTATTTATTTAATTATCTTTCTTTTAAATGTTAAACCTCCTTGAAAAGATACATAGTTAATCTTTGTTTTATTTATTGTTAGTGGTCGAAAACCAATAACTTAAACGAGGTAAAACTTTTATCCATGCTTATAACTTTAGAGTTGTGGCAAGCCGTTGAAATAATAGAATAAAAGAGATACATTTAAAATTTAAACAAGAAACATTTTATAACTTTCAATCTAGTTACACTTATACATTCAAGCTTATGATCTTGTTTATCAAGAGTTCAATAATGTTCATTTCTTAAATACTTTGTCTTCTTAGATAATAGACAGATGTCTTCACTAAGTTTAACTTCACACCCATCGAATAAACTTTACATTGCTTCAAGTATACATCTAGCTAAGCAAAATCTATTCAGTTCCTAGAATTCAAATAATGTCTTACACTTGTATGATCTAGCACTTAGGTTTATCACGATAGTTAAGACAGCTACTTATTCTTTGCAATTGTTCTTGATAAATAATTCTCTATTCTCATAGTATATAGTTTTTCACAAATAATTTTTCATCTTATATGAGTTAATACTAAAAGTTCATAAATATATTACTTCTAAACTCTTCTAATATATTTATCCATTTCTTTAATTAAGCATCCTTTGCTGAATTCTTGTGTCGCTCTGAAGCTCTCTAAATTTCCTAACTTCAAATTAAACCTTGCATCAAAGTTAAAGTTCTGTATTCTTCTTTGTAGTACTAATATATGTAGATGTGCCTCGAATCCAAATATTACTTTATTAGTGTTGATGAGATTTGTTTGTGTCCAATTCCCTAACGTTTCCTTGTTCTATGCAAATTGGAACATACTCACAAATTCGATGACCGCTGATAATTTATCAACTCCTTGATAAATTCTATCTGCGTTGAGGCTTTCTGAAATTCCGATATCGTGTCGCTTTCCATTCGGATCACTTCTGCTTACAAATGTGTCGATCGATTGCATTAGCTAACCCTAATCGATATCTTGACCACAATAGCCCTGAATAACTTTTTAGTCTATAAATTAGTCTTTACAGTTAATTCAAACTTTGTCTTTAGCATTCCTTTAACTTTATAGCACACAATTAACAAGTTACTTTAGTTATATCCATTATATTTAATGATATCAATAGCCTGACCGCTAATACAGACATCAATGCAGTTCGCCATTTTCTTTCATCTGTTCTGTTGCTTCTTTGTTACCTTGGCAACATACATTTTCGTGACTGCGGTACTACAGTTCCGGTTTAATTTACTATCAACGTCACTTCTTAAACCTCGAGTAAATACTTAAATTTTACTTTTAAGTAATAAACAATTTCATAGCCTGTTACCGAAATTTCAATTTTAATTTTAAACTTTCTAATAATTCAAAATTTCCAACAATTATAGTTATATGCTAAATGATTTGTACCAATTTCGTTTATTAATTTTCTAAACACTTATTTAAACATATAGAACACCGTCTTTTAAAAATGATTCTTTTTCACCGTTAGGCCGGGAGGACAGTGGATGGATGAATCAAATCAGTTTTTGGAACTACAAGCATTCGCACTGAAACTCTTTTTCACATTTATTAGGGAAAAAAATGCAGATTGTTTCAGTTGATTTCTGTTTCTATGTTTCTGAAACTTTATTGCAGTTCAAATATGATCTATGATTTTGAAGTGGTTTTTTTTTAAGTTTTTCAGGACAAAAAAAAACCCAAGCCATTTTATTAATAGCAGAACTTTGGTAACGTGGGAGGGCGTTGACCCCTAAAAATACATACCCCTACGTTGTTTGGGCCTCTGAATACTGTGGTGAAATCCGTTTGTCGATCCTACCTTTCGATCGGGAGTTGTTAGGCGGGGACAGACAGGCACGGACGGACAAACTGACAGGACAAAAGCAATAACTACCGATTTTCGTCGCTATCACAATAGCTCCCAAATGGGTCGCTAAAGATTGAAGCAATGATAGTAGTAAATATCACACATTCGGTTTTCGTGATTGTTTATTATTTGACAAAAACACATAAACCATATCTTACTACTACATCCTGGCTATATTTCGTCTATTAAAGACATCGGGTAGTTACTGAAAGAGACCACAAGAAGATGGATTGATATCATGAAGAGTTTATTGAAAAAGACTTTAAATTTTTAAATTTAAAATTTGAAAAATATTGAAAAAGAAAAATAAATTGTTCAAGTTTAAGAAATATTAAACAATGAATTAGGTTCGTTGTAAATTAAGTACGTGATTAATGTCACGCTCTTTTGTTAATTAGATTAATTCTTGATTTGTATTTATTTGATGTTCTGTATTTAGGAATAAGGAAGAGATGATTCTCCACTCCTAAAAATTTAGTATTGGCCTGAAGAAGTCTTTGTATATAAAAAAAGACGAAATATAGCCAGGATGTAGTAGTAAGATATGGCTTAATTGTATTTTGTTGAATTTTTGGCGTTTCAATAATATATAGTAGTTTATTGTTTGACTTTTCAACATATGTTATTATTACAGCCCGATAAGGTCATTTAATTACGTTGGGATTTGTTGAAAATCTTACTCTTTTTTTTTATCAAAAGTAAAAATCCGAATTTCTTTTCAAGAAGATATTCGTAAAATTCTACAACTTGCCTAAATGCTTAATATATTTTATACGTTAGTGATGAGCGATATTTCACGGAATGTGATTTTTTTTCACAGTTATCAGAAAATCCCAGTTACTAACACTTACAACGGAACTGTGATTTCCTGAAACAGTGAAGACATCACTCTGGCAACATCAGTAACCTCTGTGGAATAGAGGAGTTGATGCGGGGGATCCAGATGGATTCTGAAGAGCTTCGCCAGTATGGCTGGGCAATCAAAGATATGGTCGGGAGAGAGTTCGGTATCAATACAGTGAAGACAACCTCTGTAGCTTCGATGGCCATCTGGAGATATTTTCATTCCCCTGAAGAGTTCATCTCTTATAAGAAATATATAGAATCATTTTGATATCGAAAACAATGCCAATTGGATATTTAACTGCGACTGCGATTAGGAGTGTGATTTCATGACTACACGCTCTCTCCCGTCGATATCAGTACAATAGCAGTGCAATGTCAGTAAGAACCCAGTCGAACTGTGGAACAATAAAAAAAAAAAAAAAACAGAGTGGAGAATGCTGGGGATATATCGATACCTTGAAATATAAATTTCTTGTAAATAAAAGATCACTGATATTTTGAAAGTTAATTACTGAATTTAGCTGTTATTTTATTATTTTAGAATAATCATTTCTAAATATTTAGTTTTATGTGCTATTATTTGAGATAATTTAATAAATGAGATTTCGAATCTTATTTATATTTGATAATATTTTGTATTTGGAAAAAAATATATTAATGACTTTTCAATATCATTCTTAATAGGTATTTATTTGATTTTTAATTACAACAACTTTCCGAAACTTTTTATTCCAAGGCAATGCCTTGATCAAAACACGGTTAGAAACGCTCTATTACTGCACTGACTTCTTTTACAGTTTGATGAAAACTGAGATCAGTCGTAATTTAAAATACAGCCTCGCTTACCTCTAGCTTACGTTTGTATAGGATAAAAGTAAGTCTCTGACTTATTTGTCGAAGAGATCGAAATCACTAAAAAATTATTAAATTAAATTTGAAAATGGTAACGGTTAAGCGTCTCTTTCCAAAGCCTTTATGATTATATTTTCCAGACAGAATGACCCCTTTAAAAGTTTGAAATTTCTTATTAAACTTGGAGCAAATATTATTAACTTATATATTCAATAAAACCTTTATGGGGTTTGAAGGTATTTATTTGTTTTATGGATTTGTTCTATTATGTCATTTTTATCTGAAACTAGAATTTTTTTTTAAGAGATAAAAGTTCTTCAAGATGCGATACCATGCTATTAATCGAACTAAAAGGAGACACAAAAACAGGCAAAAACAGAAAACGAAACGAATATACAGTATATGTTTAGACAGTAACTGATAAACTTTAAATATTGTAATATTCCTGTACTGTAATGCCTCTTTAGGAATTCTATTTGAGGACCTTATTCTTTCCATTTCTGTTTGTATTGTGTTATTTTCTCTGTATTTGCTTGGACATCTAGTTCTTTTGTTAAGTCATCATTTCTGATTCAACCTGTTCTTATGCATCCTTTCACGTGTCTTAGAAATTTATTTCTGTAGCTTGTATTTGGTTAATTCTTTTTTCCTTATGACCAGCATTATGATCAACGGTGATACTGCCATTACCCTATAAAACTTTCATTACCATGCCTTTATTTTTTATGTTTTTTTTTTCTTCTTTCTAAGAACTGGTGCCACCTATTTTTTGGAAGTTATTGATTTTCTTCGCTGTTTTTATCTTTTTCGGAAATAACGTTCTATCTGAAATGTGAAGCCTGTTCTGTGATTTTAAATTGAAAGTGATTTAATTTTCTTATTGGTTAACTTCCGAGAATGTTTTTTTTTTATTGATATTTTTAAGTTAAATGTGAAACTGAATTTGGCTCATTAACAGTTCTTTGAAGTCTTTCTTTAATAACATATAATCACCTGATCGTCTGTAAATAGGGTTATATTAAAGTAATATTGATATATCATTTTTTTACTTGCTTATACTTTTTCTCGACATTTTTGATTGGTGAGATATTACACTTTTGTCTTATTCCTTTATAATACCGTATATGCTCCAATAAACGCCGAGTCTCTTATTGTCGCCGGTCTCTAATAAGCGCCGGGCTGCAGAGGGGACACGGCCAAATAGTAGCCGGTCTCTATTAGTAGCCGGGTCTTTGATATTTGCCTACCGGTACTAGTGTAAGCGTCCGTGTCTTTATAGTCGTGCGTAATACATTACGTACATTGCCTTACAAAATACCGCCGAAACGGTCATTTGACATTGCCTTTAAGATTCACGCGGTGGAATACGTGAAAGAAACTTCCGGTGAGG
>JAFIDM010080223.1:0-29285 GCA_023159025.1 Thereuonema tuberculata | reverse complement strand
AAATGTCCCTTACACTCATCAAAATAACGAGGAGCATGGGAATAGCGTTTTAAAACAAAGTAAATTCCACCGTTAACATGAATGCACTATGATTCAGACTTTCTTTAGAAAATAGCACATTGCTGGATGAGAGAATCACAATACTGCCCACAAATTCAAACTTAGGTATATTTAAGAATAAGACACACGTTCATAAGACACACGTTCCTTAAACTGACGAATAATATGGCTTTGCGCTATTTTGATCATTTCTTCTGGGACACCCTGTATTGATTCAGAGATATTTAATATAATAACTAACAAATGTCTAAGTTTTATCTATAATACAAGTGTGGTTGAGAACAACGATTGTATGAAGGATGCATCACAGTAAGCGATTTATCATGAAGATTTCAAATGTCTCTCTATGCTTATCAGGCTTTGAAAATAATAAGAAAAACTCCTCCTCTAATGGAAGGACAAATTGTTTTTTTGTCTAGCTCTATTCTTACCAGAAATGCACAACCCGCGGCCCTCGGGTCGAATTGGGCCCGCTGGTTTATTTATTTCGGCCCGGTTGTGTCAAACTTAAAATTAAATTTAAGCCTTTACATTGCTGCCAACAGATACATTGAAAAATGTCATAACTTGTAATAGCTGTTGTCTCATAACTTACTATCTCAGACTTTAATATTGGAATGTTGGTTCTGCTTCTTTATTTCTTTTTCGTGTTTTTTTGCTAGTAGGCAGAAATAAAAATAAAATTAAAAATATATAAATCTATTAACTTTTATAATTTTAGTTTATTTAGAAAAATAAAATCTGCAAATGTCATAAGGGTAAACTAGAGGCTTGAGGCAAAGCAGCCGGTTAGACATCTGAAGATGGCCTAGGACTGATACAAAATGGAAAAGGGAGGGCTAAACAAATGCTGGAACGAATGCTGGAAGGTATTATGATAGAGGTGCAATAAAGTTGTACCGAAAGAAAACAGCCAGGGACAGGCGCCTGTTGAATAGGGCAGACAACGGAGAAATAATAATGATATAAAATTATTGTATTAATTGTAAATTTCAAATAATAAGCTTAGAATTTTCCTCTCTTTCTTCAGTTACTTCCAATTTTAATAATAATAAAAAAGAATAAAACAAGACAGCTTTAATTGGAAAAAAAGGAGAATACAGGAAGAAAAAGATTTTAAAATTCATTTTTCTAATTTTATTTTTCTAAACTGAAAGTAACTTAAATTATAGAAGTTGATAGATTTATATATTTTTTATTGTATTTTTATTTCTGCCTACTAGAAAAAACACGAAAAAGAAATAAAGAAGCAGAAGCAAAAAGGAAGGTAAAAAAAAAGAAGAAAATTTAGAAAAAAGAAAAGAAAAATTAAAAAAAGAAAAAAAAAAAAAAAAGAAAAGAAACTGCATTAGCATATAAGACATTGATTAAAAATAGAAAAAAAAAAGGTTTAAAAAAAGAAATTCACCAGGTAGCTGAATCAAACCAGCGACCTCGAGATCTGCAGCCCAGCAGCTTATCAACAGAGCTAAAACTGAACTTCCTGTTTCGACTTGAGACAGGAAACTTTTAAGCTAAAACAGAAAAAAACACTCCAAAAATCATCAAATATCTACAAAACGCTTGAGTCACTGGACCCTAAAACCTGATATATTTTTGAAGTACTTCATGAGTACTTTCATCTCCTAAAATGGCATGAAAATCTGTTTCGTACAACCCATGACCTCTCCTTGTAAGACATATTTCATATAAACGTTTTTCCTTAAACTGACCAATACTATGACTTCCCAAAATAATGATTTTTTTCTTCTGGGACACCCTGTATTAATTAGGGAGGCATAATATAATATCAACAAATAACTGCTTAGGTTTTTATCTATGACACATCTATTGTATTACGAATACAGCACACTAAGCGATTTATCATAAAGGATTTAAAAATGTCCCTCTATTGTTATCATAGCTTTGTTGTAACAATGGCCTTCATCAGAACCATATTACATTTCACATTGTATTTATTATTTATTCAGTATTTCCAACGTACTGTAATCAATATTTAATTCTTTAACTCCAAATTCCTAATATTTACTAATTGTTCATCAGTATACCTTCTTTGAACTTAGTTTTCTAGCAAAATGGAATTCATGGGAGGGAGTTTGTGGTGTTTTCGTTTGTGTATGTATGGGTTACGTTACTGGATTTAGATAAGCTAAGTATTAATGCACATAATCTTTTTTTTATTAAATGAGGAAATGTTTTTCTACGTCAGTATTAAGTTGATATTAAACTAAAAAATAATTACAGACTATTTTGTCATGTAAAAAAAAGGAATAACACTTGAAGATAGTAGAAAAAAATTGTTTCAGATACTCTTATTTACATAGGTTTTTTATTTTATAAAGTTGTAGCATAAAGAACTTCATTGATTCCCTTTTTCTTTTCTTAAACATCCTTTATAAATCAAAAGAAATAAATTTAACTTGCAGAAAAATCTGAAGAATCAAAAATCGTGGATGTTTATTTATTTGGTTTTTGATTCTTTAATCTTACCTAATTTTTCTTAGATTATTTCAAACGTTTATATAATATTTATTGATATATTATGCAAAATAAAATTGTTAGTTAATATAATTTTCACTGTTGTGTACCATGAGTTAGATGTTATTCATCTTAATATCACATCTACTTTATCCAAACTTTTTTAAGGTTTCCTGAAAATAACAAAAAAAATCCATTTGAAAAAGTTGGACAATTAAATACTGAAGTTTATAAAACAAAAAAAAAATGCAACAATAAAGCGACAGCTTTCCAAAAACAAATTGATTAAAAAGAGTTGTTTTACATTTTTAAAAAGCAAATACAAGATTTTAAATGTCACTGGATTTCACAAGAATGAATATTTATTAATTGCTAAGAAGTTAGATGAAGAGCAACTGCAGCTGTTGTAGAATGAACAATTTTTTACTTAATATTCATGCAATCGTGAAAAACTAATATTTCTTTTATCACTCAGGTGTATTTAATTGAGAGAGTGAATAATATCAATATCTAATTCGCTTTCGGTGAAAACGTCACAAATAATTTCCTTAAGAAAGACAAATTTCGTTACATTACCGCAATCGAAGGATTAGCTGTTTTATCATTGAAATTCATCAAATAATTTCAGTGTTGAGTCAGATTTATTTTTTTCTCTTACTACATTAAGCTCCGCAATAAAGCTTAAATTACGCCAATAACAATTACTACTTCTTAAATTTCTCTGATGTAGTTATTTCAATGTACAATGGGGATGTTTAAGGTCTCTGGGTTGAGGCTGGAAAAGTCACGTGATGTGTGTGTGTCACTTCTAAAATCATGGCTAAGATTACCAAAGCACCTCTGTATATAAAAGATTTCTCAACTTTAAATATATTGAATTATCGGCATACAATTAAGGAGGCGTATGGAAATAATGTAGATACGTCATTTCTAGATGAAAGGCATAAATATATTTAAAGAGAAATTTGTTCTATTCCTTTCATCTAGAAATAACGTATCTACATTATTTCCATACGCCTCCTTAATTGTATGCCGATAATTCAATATATTTAAAGTTGAGAAATCTTTTATATACAGAGGTGCTTTGGTAATCTTAGCCATGTTTTTAGACGTGACACACACAGATCACGTGACTTTTCCAGCTTCGACCCAGAGACCTTAAACATCCCCATTGCAAAACTATTCGTAAGAGTTCTTAAAGGTTGCAAACAGTATTTATTTTTCAAGTGACAAAATTGTTTCCGTTTATAAAAAATTTTCAAAAATATCATCGTCAACAACATTGAATTATGATTGAGAATGCTTCTGACAGTACTACAGTACGGCGTCAGGAAAGAACAATATTGTGGTCCAAATAATGTATGTAAAGTAAATAACAATCTTTCGGTCTAAGACATATTTCATATAAACTTTTTTTCCTTAAACTGACCAATACTATGACTAGCCGAAAAATAATGATTTTTTTTTCTTATCGGACACCCTGTATTAACACGGCTTAATACAAGGTGATTCAAAATTCCTTGTACAAACTGTAAGGTAGGTCAGAAACACAAAAACAATTCGCATTCATAGTGGAACATAATAAGCGTACAAATGCCACCCGAATGTGCTACAAGCTACAGTAATGTTCAGGAATGATAGATAGCAAATAACGTAGACAACATGTTTATTAGGCCTATGTTTTCAAAATTACAGTAAGGTGTATACTTATAGATTCACTGAATGGTTTCTTACGATGTCTCACTGAAAAGTGTTTTTTGAGATTTAAATCCAGATTATAAGTAGCTATTTCATTGCCAGCCGTATCACAAGTTGCAGTTTTTCGTTACTTATAAAAGACTTAATACATTTTTTTTTCCTCTAAAGCGTGTTTCACACCATTCAAAAACCGAACGAAGCATGTCCGGCCAATGAAAATATCGAAAACCTGAAATCACTTTGCTGGTTCATAAAAAAACTCCGAAACGCAGCTTCAGGTGGAAATTGGATTCACAATCAGAAACGGGATGATACTTACTATCGTTGGGCATGAAATCTCGAGTAAACATTTATTCCTGTCAGTTCGGAGGAATAAAAAAAAATGATACATTACTCTAGTACTCAGCAATCATCATTTCTATTTCATAAAACATCAAACCACAGTTTGCCAAGACATTTTCGATATAAAAACAGTTCATTTGTGCTTTTAAAATGCAAACATAAGTGTTTAAAGGTCACAGATATCTGATTGCTAAGAAGGCAGATGAATATTATCCAAAGATTATTTGGAAAAAATAATTTTTTACATAAAATTTCTGATTTCCTGTTTCTATTTTGGAAAACACATTTTTATAGAAGTGTTGTGCAAGATTTTTATTTTTTTTTTTTATTTTTTGAAAACTTCTAATTAAAATTTAAGTCCCAGTAACAACTACTACTTCTTGAGTAAAAATCAGTGGTTGTCTTATAAATAACAAGTCAATTCACATTTTACGTAACAAACATGAAAGAAAGGGATGTGTACAGTTTTTACATTTATCCAATGTTTGCTTTGCTAAAAGTGACATTGTTATGAACTGGCGCCTTAAACTCGTTTATTCAAGTCTTATTAAAAATCAAATACAGTCTCAAACGATACCGCAGTGAGTTCATTTAATATGTCTTCAATCCATTTTCCATCCTATGGAGCGATTCCAAAGTGATCATCTTGATCTGGAAGTGGCCATATTGGATCAAGGGTGTCATATTCGTTTGTTGCTGTTCAAGTATGAAGTAAGCACATTTTTTAGCCATTTAAATTCATCCCCTCCCTCCTTGTAATCAAAAATAATCAGACGTCCTTCCCTTCCCCCTTGTGCTAACGTAAGATTTGCCAAATCATTAACAATAAAAACCACTGATTATTTAAAAACAGTCAAAATTATTGGATATTCTGTCCTGAGTTAAAATGTAACAAATTAACTATAAAAGTACAGATGAAATACAGAGGAAAAAGACTATCTCGCACAGCGCACACTCTCATGTTTGTCTGCCTTACGTAAGTATTGCTGTGATTCTTCGTTAAACCTCCAGGCCTTGGGAAATTAACGAGAATGACTCATGGTGTTCCGACACCTAACAACGCCATCTTGAAAACAATCTTGTTTCAAGATGGCGTTGCACCTACTGTTTGCTGTGAAGAACTTTTGCACACAAACTACTCCAATAGCTCCTCCCTGGAGGGTTTCGTTCCTCAACTCCACGCCGTGGGAAGTCCAACGAGATCTCACTCATTGTGCTCGCACTCATATTTTGGGTTGTAAAGATCGTTACACGCACAAACGAATCCAATAGCTCTCCCTACTCCAATAGGATCTGTAAAAATTTCAGAAAAGGAATAATTTTTATGTCTATC
The DNA here is from genome assembly GCA_023159025.1 of Thereuonema tuberculata. NCBI lineage: Eukaryota > Metazoa > Arthropoda > Chilopoda > Scutigeromorpha > Scutigeridae > Thereuonema > Thereuonema tuberculata. The sequence continues at coordinate 23,374 of JAFIDM010080223.1, read as the reverse complement.
AAAAGCTTATATAATTAGTTTCATTGCAAATATTTATTTTCTTTTTACTTTAAGACATTTCATATTATTATGTCTTAATATCTTTCCATTTTAACTATTAGCGGCTGTACTGTCTGTATTAACGTACATCCATTAGACTCCCAAATAAAAGATGTAAAAAACTTAATTTATTGTTTCTAAATTTATTAAATTTTCAACTATGTTTTCTCTTAAAGTAAATTAGAAAAAAAAAGCCCACCTTAGGTAAGTAGCTTAACATCGATGATTCATAACAAGAACGAAACAGCTGTCCTAGATTCCTTCTCTTCACATCTCGAAAATCTGCTTATAACATGTATTTTAGTTTCCTTTTCCTTAAATTGCTGTAATTGCTGCATAATCTCGGATACTTCTGTATTTAGGTTAATCTCAGTATCTGACACTCGGCTTTTCTTGAAAATATTTATATATTTGTCAAAAGTATTTATTTACATATCTTTTCTACTAATTTCTTTCGTTCGATTATAGTTTCGTTAAAAAATTTAATTAGCTCCTTTTCATATTTTATTCTGATTTCGTAAAAGAAAATTGAGAGTATTGCGTCTTCGTTTAATACAGGGTGATTCATAAAGTACTGGAAAAATAAGCCTATAAGAACAAACATCGAAATATTTTTGTTAAATTCAGTGTAAAAAAAAAAAAAGGTAAATAGGGCATGGATTTCCGGATCGAACATGCGATTCTGAGTCGGATGATGGGGTCCCCATTTTAGCCTTTTTTCTGCCTCTATGGAAAAAAAATGGTCTAGTTAACACCTTTCACAACCGGTAAGAGCAAGGAAAGGGAAGCAAGATTAGAATAGGCTAAATTAAATGGAGTACTGACTCCATTGGGTTTATTTCAAACACAACGAGCATCGAATCTGACTTAGAAAAATATTTCGATGTTCGTTCTTTAAAAACCTATTTTTTTCCAGTACTTTATGAATCAGCCTGTACAATTTTCTCTGTTGTGTGGTTGCGAGTTAGATATCATTGATTGAAATATCACTTGATCCAATCTTTTTTTTTTAGATTTCTTTAAACTAAAAACACATTTCCTTTGAAATAACTGATAATTAATTACCATTATCAGTAAAAGTAAAAATTAAAACGAAACCAAGCCAACAAATTTTTGATGTTAAAATAGTTCATTTGCCTTTTTAAATTTTAAATATAAACTTTAATAGATCACTGGTTCTCTCAAAGTTAAACATTTATTTACAGCTAAGACAACAGAAGAACAGTGTCTATTTAAATTAATATAAAAGAAACAATTTATAAAATAAAGTTCAGAATCATATTTTGAAAATTAATCTAAAAGTATCTTTGAACAATATTCAATTCTAGATAGTTCGCATGAGTTAGAGAAAAATGAGGGAGAAAAAGCTATATTTTATTATATTTTTCAGTCTTTTGAAGAAATTTTCAAAAGTTAGTGATTATTTTACATTTCTTATTTTAATATCAAGTATATTTACATTTTACTATTAATAGTTAACATAGATATTAACAGTAATCTCAATTTGAAAATATGACATACATGATTGACATACATGATTTTCCCCATCCTTCTATCAACAGTAATTACGACTGTTTTATGTAATTAGTTTACGAGAAGGAATCAGTAAACTTTCAAGAAATTCAAAGGATACCCTAAGTGTATATAACTAATATAATAACTAAGACTTTACTTATAGAAATAAAAAAAAAAAAAGAAATGGAATCTTAGTTGATTGTTCATGTATCACTAAGTCCCCTAACTGAATGCTAAGATGCCTAAAGTCCCCGCGCTGAATAAAGATCCTCCCAGAATGCAAAGCAGGTTATAGATTGTCCTTTCCTGGGCGACCGCTAACATTGAAACAGAAGAGAAGCGACCTCTTCTCTTTCAAGTGGGGACTTAAACTGATGGAGCTTTCAAATCAGCGACTTGAAACTTTAAACATAGCTCAGAACTGGATGACAATACAATACTAACTCGCTTTCTTAACATTAACATTGTCTGTTCGTTAGGATCCCTAATTCTTCGGTTGACAGGTCGCACATCTCTACGGCGCGGCGCTAAGCTGCCGACACGCGCTGTCAGCGTTTTTGCAAATGGTCGCATGGCGCTGCGCTCGTTTGTTCGTTACAAATTTTGCAATTGATTTTAAACTAAATTCCCGATGAGCTAGCGACTTGAAACTTTATCAATTTCCTCGATGGTTGAGGAGACAACCACCCACCGCAAGCGACGCCTACAGAAGGAGAAGCAAAAACGACAACAGAAGAGAAACTGAAATAAACCTGAAATTTACCTCATGTCTCTGGTTTAATCTCAAGAAAATGTTTAAAATCGATTGAAAAATTTCTTACACACAAGACTAAAAAATTAGAAAATAATTATTTAAAAAAAAGATTTTTTTAATATACCACATTTGTAAAACGGACTAAAAAGTATAAAATAATTTTTCCTAGCCTCATACAGAATTCTAATCACATACAGATAGTCCTGAAACTTTGTAATTGTAAATTTTTAATAGAAATGTACAAATTCGTTTGCTCTTCTCGCATTTGAGCCATCATCGACGGCAATCTGGGACAGCTGTTTTGTCCTTATTAGGACTCATCAGCCAGATTTAGTCTCGATGATCAAGCTCCATAATCCAGAGGTGCAAAAGCCTATGGATCCTTCTCCCGCTCTCGGAAGTGGGACCCTACAAATTCTTCGCCGATGCATTTGGCTTATCCTTTTATTAAATGCCTTTTGTGCCCAGCGCTTAGAGGGCTAAGGTAATTATGCTGTATTAGTTATAGCGATTTTTCTATCGTCGTTTGCTTTTGTGGGTCTCATTTGTGAGAGCGGGAGAATGATTTATAGGTTTTCACGCATTCTAAGCTTGATCATCGAAGCTAAATCTGGTTGATGAGTCGTAATAAGGGCGAAACAGCTGTTCCAGATTGCCGTCGATGATGGCTTAAAGGCGTGAAAGCAAACGAATTTGTGCATTTCTACATTTTTTCCGTTTTTCATGTTACATTTGATGCACGTTAAACCTTCTTACAAATTTTTAATAGCTAGGAAAATAGTTGTAAGATTTAATTCGAAAAACTTGGGGCTCACGCAAAAGATAATTGAGATGGTGCGGATGGAGTATATATTATCTTGCACCCCCACGTTTTTCGTTTTAAATCTAACGCACCGCGAACACCATCCAACTAGTTGTCGAGTTGGCGAGTTTGTAGAGCGGTGTTTTGAGCACAGTTGGTAGCGATTTTTCACAAATTTTAGTTGGGCAACTCGAGTTGTTGGTGTGGGAACAACTCCGTGAGTTGGTCGGAGTTGGTGGGAAATTACCCAATCACAGTGCAGCGTTTGGAACACGTCAGTCATGATGTCACGCCCATTTGAAGACATGGTGTAGCAAATTTTCTCCCCGCTTCATTTCTATGGCGAGCAATTACACAATAATTATCAGAGAATTGCGATTGTCTGTCACACAGAAATAAAGTTTATAGTGAAGTGCATTAAGTTTATGCCGCAGACTTTATCAGAGAGTTTTGAAAACCTCGAGTTTTCCGGATTTTCAACAGCGGTGGCGAGAAACGCATGGAATTGTAGGATAGCCGCACGCTCGTTACTGCAGAAGTGACGACGTAATAGGGGAAGACGTGATGTCATTGTAGCCATGGGAAGATGGATTTTTGTTGGCTGTTGGTCGTTCATTACTCTTGCATCGAAGTATTACAATCAACTTCGATTCGATACCGGCTATTAATTTTGAAAAAATATTAATCTTACGCTGAAAATCAATGAATCATATATTAGGTTTGGGACGACATAACCACATTCTACTCGACGTCATACGTGACGTATTTGAAATCTGCGTTGTCCGGAATTGAATGTTCGCCCGACTTGAGTTGGCAGTTGGATGGTGTTCGCACCCGACAATGTCGGCCAATTAGTTGGATGTGTTCGCGTAGCTATACAACTATTTTCATAGCTATTAAAAATTCACAATCACAAAGTTTCAGAACTATCGGTATGGGGTTAGGATCCTGTAAGGGGCTAGGAACAATTATTTTATACTTTTTAGTCCGTCTTAAAAACATGGTATATTAAAAAAAATCTTTTTTTTTTTTTTTTAAATAATTATTTCGTTTATATTTCAACCGTAATTTTGAATCCGAAAATAGCAAGTTCTTATTGCGACTTTAGCTTCATTTGTGAATTTCATTAAATAAATATTGCTTACTTCATTTTAAAGAAGTAAGCTTTAACGATTTACTTCATCTTAACAAAGCGGTAATTTATCAAAAATTGTCGTTTTTCCTGGTTTATTTATACAGGAAGTGCATTAAGATCCTATCCATTTAAAGTTTACGTTAGCTTATTCGAAATAAGTCTTGAAGCCCACGACATTTATCAGAAACTTCTTCCTTGGAGGTTAATTTATCTCGCATACTGCCGATCCTGTAAAAAGCGGCTGCGTGATAATAATTTTCTGCTTTGAACGCTGCCTTATTGATGTATGTTGCATGTGCAGGGTTGGCTCGCGAGATCTCGTGCTCTGCGTGACCTAAGATCTCTCGTCCAGATCGGTCAGCGGTGTTAGGTACACGCGTGGGACACGTGTGGTACCTTGTGCAACGGTATCACATCCTTCTCCTTTCTTTTTTTTCTAAGTGAATTTTAGATTGTCTGCGAGGGTCGTAAATTCAATCGCTTTAACATCAACGTTATCCCTAAGATTTACGAGCCGAATAAAACCCCTTCTATCGGCCATTTATTTCACGGTCGACACTTTGCATGAGAGATTCTGAAAAATTAATGGAACTTAGTTGGGAAGCTTAAAATTGGAGGAACAAATAATTACAGCAATAAAAAATATCATAAAACCACAGAGAAAGGAAATTGTGGGACACATAATGAATAAATGCAATGTGTGAAATATTATCTGAAGAATCCTGAATTTAAAAAAAAAAAATATATATATATAATATAAAGCCGGACAGTGATGTGGAATTTGAAAAATTCCAATACAAAAACCATATCACTGTTTCTGTGAAGATACGGCCAATTTCTAAATTGCAAAAGATTGATTGAAATCTTTGTTTGCGAAACTCGAAGGGTCGATATATATATACATGTACTCCTCATTTTACGACCGAGTTCCGTTCCGACGACTATATCGTTAAGCGAATTGGTCGATAAGCAAGGAGCTTGCGCCGGGAATATAGGATCGTTGTAAAATTATAAAATTATAAAAATTATGCAACAAACTTCAAATTTATTCCTAAAAAGACATGCATATATACATATTATCATTTGTTTATTTGGTTATCTGGAGCTGTAGAGGGTCCAGGTAAGGGAGATGACGACGATGAAACAGAAGTTGTACCTTCAAGGGCGGAGGTCGTAAGTGCGAGTGGTCGTTAAGCAGATAGGTCATAAAGTGAGGAGTACCTATATACACATGGCTTTTTTTTTTTTTGCCAGTACGGCCCGAAGTTTAGTAACTAGTAGGACTATGTGCAACAGATAGCTAGGATCACTTCATCTACTTGAATGATCGCAGGCTAGTGCTGCCATCTTCTGCGATTGATTTGGAAGTTGATTGTCTTGATTGTGTAGGGGAGACCGGGGCTAGTTGGCATAGATTTTGGTTTTTGATTTTTCTATTTTTTGTGCTATACTTAAAGGGATTCTGGTGAATGGGCGGATAGCTTATCTTTTTGACTACAAAATTATGTAGGACCCATAAATTAAATCATGTTTAGGTAACCACAAAAACACTTTTCCTAAAAGCTTGCAACTATGCCAACTAACCACGGGTGCGGGGCTAGATGGCATACCCCTAGAGGCTAGTTGGCATACCCCTAGGGGCGAGTTGGCATAACGTGATATGGATAGAGGTACTTGAGCAGAACACAACAATTTTCGAGAAAAACATTTTATTTTATCAAAAATTTTATTTTAATAATACTTGAACAAAAAACAACTGTATGATGAATTAAATTAAATGTATGAACAAACCAATGAATTCTTAGCTACATTTAGTTATTGTTTGATATCAAACACAAATGTAGGAGTTATTTGAACAGGTGGGTTCAATTTTCGCAGAACTTTAGTTTGATCGTACCAAATTTAGTCTTCCATATCTGGCCATCTCCAGTTTTTCCCCTTTTTTACCATTTGTCGTAGCTATGCCAACTGACCCCTACCTAACTGTGCCAACTAGCCCCACAGGGATTTCCAAAACAAAATGGATACCACACAATCCCAAACATCAGGAACAAAAGATTATGATACATGCATCCAACCACAGTTATCCATTCTTTCGAAAACCGCCATCAGTAGCACCTCAATTCGATCTATATGTTCACCAGAACAAAAAAATTTACGATGAAAAAATTTACTCATCAATTAGAAAAACGATGAAACAGGTGTCCTTCCTTCGTGACGCTTGCAAGCAACTAAAAGTCACAGTGGATGGTGCACCTTTACCTACACTTCCCACTACCAAGATGTCAGCACCCTAGCTACACGGTGGCAGGATATAGCCAACTAGCCCCTTATGCCAACTGACCCCGGTCTCTCCTACGTATGGTACGCGTAAATGGATTTTTCGTCATTCTAAAATCACATAATTTTTCATGTGCAACCCTGCAACTAACATAATAAATTTTCTAACAATGAAACAGAATCATATCGCAGATCTAGCTGGACAAAAAGTCATTTCGGTCACTATCGAAAAAATGGATGCTTTCACTGTAATTGTCTTCTAAGCATATTGCCTTATCATGTTTCAATTCTTAAATAAGTATATTTTTCAATGGGCAACGTCGCAAACCCCTGAATGTTGGTATCGAGATCACTTATCTTTCGTCCAGCGTCAGACACTGGATATGTTAACAGTGTGATATGTTAAGAGCATGGATTTTTTACGAGACATTGTTAATGAATAAAACCCTTGATTCCAAATAAAATCCTTGATTTAAAAAATGATTGAACATTTTTTTTAAGGTCCCTGACAGCTTTTGACTCAATATTTGGATAATTATCGTGACTTTCAAGTAAGGAATGTGAAATAATATTCATTTTTGTCAAAACAGTTAAGTTTTCAGTTCTTTTCAAATCTTTAGTTACTTATAAAAAGTATTAATTTCTTTAATTTTTTTTTTATTCTTTATGGATAGTGTAGAGAAGGACTTTCAATCACATCTTCTGCCTATTTGCCGCTTTTCTGTAATTTTGCCCTTCTCTTCAAGAAGGTTAACAGTCAACAATTTTCCAGAAGATTCTCAACCACGGCGTTAACCAAGAATACTTAATCTAATTGGTTAAAAAGTGCATGTAAAGGTTTGTAATATATTACGTTTGCAAGAATTTGTATTTATTAGTAAATGATTAATATAGAGTTAATTTCAAATAATAATAATAACCTACCTCATTGATATTGCAGTGCCTATCAGCAAGAACATGCAGAAAACTCACACAGTAAATACACCGATCTAGCACACGAGCTCCAGAAGTAGTGGAGGCAGGACAGAGTGTACGTGTTGTACCCATCGTGCGTCCGCCACTGGTCTGGTGCCTCACAATTGCACCACAGTCTAAGCACACTAGGACTTCACAAAAACATCTGGCTGTGATACTCAACACAACATGCATAGTTAGGAAATTTATGGACACAACCACACATCCCTAATCATTCTTGCACACGTCTTTACACTTGGCAATATGTGCTTTGCTCCTTGACCCGCCATGTTGTCTTTTCTGGGGAAACCCAAGTTTAGAATCTTTTACATAATAATAATAATAATAACCTTGCCCACTCACATATTTATTTTAAAAATTAAATGACAAACAGCATTTGAAATTTAGTTAAAATTGCCATTTTTTTCCAGAACCATGACCTTTCTGCAGCATTAATGGCAATGATTAGAATCGATACATCTAGTTGAGATTTCCCAAAGATTCTATTTTGTGGCTTCCCTGTAAATGCTAAAAGAATTTGATCGCCATGTACTAGAATCAAAAATAATTGTACTTGAAATTATAACCGTACTTTTATTTGTCTATTTGTTTGCATAAAATGCTAGTCCTTGGAGCACGAATTATTGAATATGTTTTATTACTCATTAAAATGGTTTCGGAGAAAGTCTTACAGGCAAGGAAGAAACAACTTAGAAAATTCCACGAAAACCATGTGGTTAAGTTCGCGAAAGAACACAATGTAAAAAATCTGCTCCTAGATGCTTCAGATCCTTTTAGTTCAGGTATTGGTACATTGTTTAAGAAGAATAAAAGCAGTTTACTCTTGGAAGTCCTCATAAAGAACCAAGCCTTCCTCCTGAACCAAAGGAAGGTGAGAAGGAAGGAGTATTGGAATCTGTAGAAGATTAAGATGAAATATTTGTTAACATTGATGATGATAGTGATGATTACGATGATAATGTGAGTGATCAACTACGACTTTTCTGGTTTCCACTGCTTACTATTTGTATGACAAATCCATAATTTACTGTGATGTATGCAATGTACTATTTACAATAAAAATGAATATTTTATTTTTTATTTTTCTAATGTCACAACGAATAATTTTAGTAAGAAACATATTTCTGAAGCCAAGTTTCGATTTATTTAGTTTACTTTGGCAGTTTCATTGTTTCTGCAACAATAAGAAATATTTTAAACGAATAATAATTTTGTAATAATTTTGTCCAGCTACATTTCGTCGCACTGTAGGATAGAGGAAAGCAAAGCCATTTGGGGTGAGAGAATACCAGTAAACTGCTTTTTAGACAAAAAACGACTATCTGTAAATATATATAGTAAATCTCGGTTTAACGGACTATTTGGAGTTATGTGGATGTCCTTTATTGCTGAAAAATCTATTATATCGAATTTGTTTAAAAAAAATTATTTGTTTTTTTTTATTTACTTCATATTAAATATACACATTTTTTTTTTCTAACAAAGTAGGAGTTTTCCCGATATTGTAAAATTCTCATTATCTACCGTATCTACAATTATGGTATATATGTATATTGTATAATATACACTCATTAACAAAAAAAACGACGAACCTAGAAGGAGTTGTCCGATGGAGACAAAAATTGGTGGAGAGGAAGATTATATACAGAATAGAAAATGATTAAAATTTCAGACAAATTGAATGATTTATTTCAGGGTTACAGAGTTACAAAGTAACGAGCTCAATAAGGTGTTGACCCACCTCTACCCTGAATGCAAGCTGCCACACGACGCGACGTGGCATAGAGTGATAAAGCTCCTTATGGTCTCCTGCGGTATTTCTTGCCAAATTTGCTCCAATTGTCGGGCTAGGTCATCCACATTCCCTGGTGGATGCAGTCGCCTTCCCATAATATCCCAGACATGCTCGATTGGAGAGAGATCTGGGGATCTGGCTGGCCAAGAAAGTGTTTCACAAGCTGCAAGACAGGGAAATGGCACCCCAGACCTTAACTCCTGGTTGAGGGCCTGTGTGGCGTGAAATCAGGACGGCACGCTGCCCTGGGCGTCTCCAGACACGTCTGCGACGATCGTCAGGACACAGTTGGAAGCGGGATTCGTCGCTAAATACTATATCTCCCCAGTCAGCATCATTCCAACCGGATCGAGCCAAGCACCACTGTAATCTGGCCCGACGGTGTGCAGACGTGAGTGGCAGGTGGCGTAGCGGTAGGTACGAGCGTAGATGTCGCTCTCTCAGCCATCTGTGAATGGTCATGGTGGACACTCGTGTGCGGGTCGCACGTCTGATGGTTGATAACGATGATTCAGGCGCTGTGACAGCTGATCTGATAATCACTCTATCCTCCCGCTCTGCTGTGGCCATAGGGCGAACACTACCTTCATGACGCTGAAATCTGCCACTGTCCAACCATTCCTGCCAGCATCTTCTAATCGCCGCATCACTTCGACCCATACGACGAGCGATTCTCCGATTTGCCCAACCTGCCTCTTTCAATCCAATGATACGACCTCTTTCAAACTCTGACAGTTGCATGTAATGAGCTCGAATCCTGCGGCGAGGCATTTTTTCAGTCGTTGAAAGGTATCCTTACTCGCAATGCAACAGAAAGTTTGACCATCAGATTGAGAATCGCTTCTTACATACACCTGCTGAGTGCGCAGTTCCGTTGGGCTGTAGCTCTCGCTATTCATTCATTAGACACCAAAGTTTAATCATTTGCATGGGCAGTCCCAATGTCTTTGCGTACGAAATTTCATTACAATCGGACAACTCCTTCTAGGTGTGTCGTTTTTTTTGGTAATGAGTGAGTAATTTCTTTCCGTTTCTGTCAATTATTTCAAATTTCTATCTACTACAACTATTCTCAAAAAATTCCTGAAAGAACTAGAAGGTTAACCTAATTTCGTTAAAATATTATATTTATTCTATTTTTCTTGGGTTTTTTTTTTTACAACGAAAATGCCCTGTATCAGTCGAATAGGAAACTTTAAATTTTGCGTTTGCTAAAAGTGATCTGCAAATTTTAAAACCACTTAAATTTAATTAAATGAAAAAAAACAAAAAAAAACCCACATAATTTAAAAAAAGAAAATATGCACCACATATTAATTCTGAAATCCAGTGATATTCAATTGTTTCTTTTTTAATATTCTTTACAGAAGTTTTCATCAACTTATAAACTTTCTCCACACAGAAATAAATTAAGTTCAAAAAATAGATCGTTCAAAAGATAATATAATTCTGAATCTTAATTACAGATAGTCTTCGACTTGCGACCACATTCAGTTCCGGCCGATCGGTCGTAAGTCGAATATTCATTATTTTTTAATATTATTACTGTTTTCTTTATATCACGTTTATACCCTTTTTATCATCTCTGTACATATCGTGTAAATATTCAACCATTCTCGTAATTAATTTTTTCACAACCTTTTTATTATTTTTCTGTTGCTGGGCAACACCATATTCACTGGCCACATGCCGCTTTCTGATTGGAGGTCGCATCTCGGCTGTGCATAATGTTATTAGCATAGTGTTTACTCGCATCTCTATAAATGGAAAGAAAGCTCTTCAAAAGCATTAGATGCTTAACGGCACTTCACGAGAAATGACAACGTTGCAGGAAAAAAATAGGCCTATTATTGATGAAGATGTTCTATCAGAACAATAACAAAGTAGCTGCGGCTGTTGGAGAATTCCGGCGTCAGAAGCATCTAAGGCGTGGACTAACGTCTGCTCGCTCTGTCCACAAAATAATTGCAAAATTTGAAGCAATAAGGACCACAAGGCGTTTTACCAGTACAGGTCGACTTTTCTCGCGTTGAATATGTGGCCACGGCTGTCGGGGATTTGACATATTCATCCTCATTGTGATAGTGTAAGTGTACCAGCTATTGCCCGTGCAGTGGACAAGGCTAGTGATGAGTCAGATATTGCGGTACTATCTGTATAAGATAAGGAGTCTACAGCAGCTACAGCACAGTGATGCATAAATTCGTGTAACATTTCGAATGACAGTTGATATCACTTGGCCATGGAACATTCTTTGGAGTGACGAAGCCCACTTTTTCTAAACGGGCAAGCGAATCTTATGGGCAACAGAATACCCTCATGTTTATCCAAGAGGTCCCAAAAGTTACTGTGTGGTGTGGATTGACGGCTAATTTCATCATTGGGCTACATTGTTTTGAAGAGATAACTCCAACTGGGTCGGGGCACCTGTTCCTTAACATAACAGCGATATTATGACATGTTGTACAATTTCGTGATACCAGAGCTGCAATAACTCGAGTGCTTTCAGGAAACCACAGTCATGCAAGATGGAGCACCATCCTACATCATCCGTTGTGCTAATAATTTCTTGAGGCAGCCCTTTTCAAATGAAAGAGTTATCAGCCGTTATTTCCAGACAACGTGGCCTCCCCAATCACCCGACCTCACTCCAAGTGACTTCTGGCTATGGGGTTTTTCGAAGAATCAGGTGTATCGTGATATCTGAAGGATTAGACATCGCGTTCTAGCAATTACAGCAGACGTATTGCGTTCTGAGGTAGAAAATGCCGCTTTGCGAATAGAAAACATTGTTGACAACAATGGTAGACAAATTGAACTCGTGTAACTCTGTTCAAGTGATCTGTATTGCTGCAACGCCATACATCTATATGTATTAGAATTTATTTACAGAATGGCTCTAGCAGACATGTGTAAATGTATTGCGAGTCCCACAAATTAAATGTCTTTACAGGAGTTATTGTCACTTTCTACTCCCAACTCAGGGTTCATGTAGCTCTCTGTAAAAATAGGAAGGAGAGCGTCGGACTGGACATCCGATCCTCTTTTGTTCAGATGAATAATACCTACGAATTCATATAAGTTTGAAGCTATCAAAAATCATAGAAATCAAAAACCTCAAAATGAATAAAAATCAAAATTCATCAATTACCAAAAGAAAAATTAAATTATATGGTATTTTTTTTAATAGGTTACACAGAAACATTTCTTAATAATTTATACACTTCGTATATCAAAATACAGGATAAAGTTAATATTCAATATACTTGTAGTGATTCAGTGCAAAACTTCTATCAACAAAGAATGTGCAATTATACACTGGTAGGAAATATACTTCAGCGATGCCAGGAAAAAAAAAATCATATTTCATAACGTCTCATATTTGATTAATTTTTTTCTTATTTATATTAATTCGCTGATGCTTCCACGACCCGGAAGTCATTGAGTCATTGAGAATAGCTGTAGTACTGCTTAATTTTATGTTGTTTTATTGGATAATTGCAAAGTTTCCAAACTGCTGTACTTGTCAGAATCATGCTATTAACTTTGTCCACAACTTGCAAGTTTATAAACTTAAACAAGTGCTAATAAACTATCTATTGATTTATATTATTGGTTAATATTATTGAATGTATCTAAACTCATTTCAATGTATTCCAATGAATATTATTGATAATTTTCGTGTGTTATTTGAAATTGAAATCATTAAAAATAAACACTAAAGTATAACAAAAAAAAGGAAATATTACAAACCACCAAGTATCTAATGATCTTATAAGAACATTAATTGAAATTTAAAGGGGAATTAAAAGGACATATGAGTTTGCTTTCGCGCCTTGCTTTAATGTTACATTTCTGCACGTTAAACTGTCCTATTTAAGACTATTTAGTCTTTGTCTTGTTTTGTCCCTTAATTAAATGCCTTATCTGCCAAGGAGTGATCAGGCTAAAGTTATCTGTACTGGTTACAGTAATTTATTATTGTTGTTTGCTTTTGTGGGATTCCACTTCCGGGAGCGGGAGAGGAATCCATTGGCTATCGCTTTTTTTCTGAGCTTATCATCGAGGGTAAATCTGGCTGATGAATACTGTGGGATAATATATAAATATAATTGTCATTGAGGTTCCACACAATAAATTTTCTAATCGGCATTTTAATTTACTTACTTGCCTGTACTGGTTTAGCAGAGCGTATTAAGTCTTTAAGAGTAAGGAGAAAATAAAAGCAAAACTGATAAAAACTTAACTTGTTTTATACTCATTAAACACATACAAGATGTGAAACAGTTGTTTCAAATAGTCTATAAATCTATCATGTAGATTTCAATTAATCAAAGTTCTTTACTTTAAAGCTTAAAGTTCCTTTAAATCTTTCTTAACATCAACTGTTCAATTAACAACGTTGATAAATGGCTATTTTCATCTAGTGTGATAATTACTGAAGTTTATCTTAATGTATAAACTCATTAACACATAGAATTTTCTTATGTCTCATATGTCTTTTAACTTGTATGAGATGGCTATAAACAATGTTCACTGTATGTGCTATAATATTACTTAATTATATGAATGTTTAAGTAAACTTGATTTCTCCAATCCTTTCTTGACTAAACATTCTAGTATTATAGTCTTTACCAAAACACTCTAAACAGTTTATAATCATAACTTTCTTTGACCTCGTTGAAATAATCTTTAAAATAAACCTCTTGCTAATAAACACAAATGTTCCTGTATAAATACTTAAATCCTTTCAACTTTACAGTTCTTTAACTTTAGTTGATTCAGTCCAACATTTGTAATAAGTCGATTTCCCTTGACTTTAATAAATCCTAGCATTAATGGTTTTGCTTGAAATAAATAACTTTACTATTTCTTTAATCAACGAACAAATGTTTATGTGTTGGTAATGTTTAATCTTTAATGTTCATTAGTATATGTTCCGCTTTGTCCTAAACTCCATTTTCTTGTGTTCGAAATTCTAACGATGGCTCCTTTACAAATTCTCGATGGGTGAAGTAAAATAGAAATTCTACTTACAAAAGTTCAGCAACAATCCATCAATTTCTTGTTAATCCCAGTCAAACGTTGAAGATAATACCTTGGCAATAATTCCACTTGGGTCCGTCAGTCCTCATTTGCGAGATTCATCTTTGGGCCTAACCGTTTATTAAGAATTAATTTAACTTTACCATTAATCCTTACTTATTTAATTCTCAAGGCCGTCCGCCTTTTACTGAACACAATATGAGTTTAAAATCAAAACTAATTTATAGCACAATCGGAAGGAACTCATCCGATTCCCATTTTAAAACCTTAGCATCCTTGCTATTTCGGTTTTCATCGTAACGCCATTTTTTCGATCCTCTAGGATTAACCATTAACAATCGAATGTCCGCGTTCATGCTGTGTTCAACACATCCATTGTTCTCACGTGCTTACACACAACAAAAGAACATACTCTTAACTTTCGGTTTTAATGAAAAAATAAAAATATAAATATTTCAAAGCCTTGATGTTAGTTTTAATTTAATTTTATCAGGGATTAAAAATTGAATTTCTCACAAATACTAAGAAGGACGAAACAGCTGTCCCAGATGATGGCCCAAGGCGTGAAAGCAAACTTGTGTATTCTTTCCCCTTTTAATGTTACATTTCTGCGCGTTAAACTGTCCTTTAATTGAAAGTTATCCAATTAGAAGCACCAAGAACAATACTAACAAAAAAAGAAATGAAAGTCTACATCAAAATGCAAACGAAAAAAAATAGTCGATTGTTTGTGGTAGTCATTGGTAAGACATTTGACTGCAGCCCAGAGGAGCCTGGATCAATAGCCAGAGGAGATCGGGGATTTTTCAGCGGTGCAGTGGAATACAGGCGGCCCTCGACTTTCGCACAATTCGCTATTTCGAACATTTTTAAACATTTAATTAATATCAATTTGAAAAACAAGAATCAAATTAAGGAATCTTCAAAGATTATTTCCAAAAGACACGGCATAGTGATGGATGAAATGAAAAGATCTTTGTCATCATGAATTGATGATCATTATCAAAACCCTCTGAGTTTTTCAATTAATCAAACTAAGGCTCTTAGTTTCCATGAAGGTTGGAAGATTAAAAGATAACATGGTGTTTCAAGCAAGTAATGGCTGGTTCGACAAATTTAAAATGATGTATTCTTTACATCATATTCATAATTTTAAATTCACTTGAGAATCGGCTAATGCAGATAAAAAAGCTGCAAAATAACTTATTCCCCATCTACAAGAATTTTGGACAATGAGAAAATAGGCTCCATCTACAATATTCTCCTATCCAAATATTCAATGTAGATGACTTTCATGGAAGAATGTGATCCCAATGGAGAACGTATATCTCAAGTACGTAGGCCAGGACGATTGAGAAAGACAGAGCATTTTATAGAACTCTTTATCAAGAAAAGAAAAAAAAAGGGTGGTAATCAACTTACTCTTGACAAGTTTATAAAGAAAACATCTGAAAGCACTTAAACACGCCTCGTTAACTTAATTATGTTGTATTTTAAAATATAATTTTTGATGTTTTTCTTACATCCCTCTACTTTCGAACATTTAACATTCGCACACATTTTCAGGAACCAATTACGCGCGAAAATTTAATTTCACTTTACAATTGTTGAAATTTATTGTTTTATTGTTTTATTAATACAATTTTAACTGGCTTGAAATTATTTTACAGTTACTTTTTTTTTTTTACTTCTAAATTATATCAGATTATCAGCATCATCAGATATATTAACATTATTGTTCATCAAAATTTTCAAATGTAGTTCTGTAATGTTTTCTTGTGTCATTAAAAGAAATAAGACCTGTTGTTAAACCCGTTGTTTAAGCAAATTTATTTATTGGCCTAAAAAATGTAGGATATGCCTAAAGAGGTTTTATTTTTTATCTAGTGTTTATTACTTTTCGTATATTTGTTACAAAATTAATATAAGAAAATATTGTAGCATTCACTGATCTGAAAGAAACCTCTAAATTAAAGATATTTTTTGAAGCACAAAAACTAATATCTTTTATGTTTTATCAGCCTAAGATCACATTTACTGTTAAGGTTGAAATAAGAATGTCAGTTTATATTCTTGGAAATATAGATGAATCGTCAAGAAATTAATTTGGAATCAACTCTGTCAACTAAAATGTGCATACAAGAGAGAAGAATTCCAATACCTCATTGGCAGAAATGGAACCTTCCAATGAATAAGATCATTCACATGAGAAGTTCTTGTAGTATTACTTGAAGTCATATTCAAATGTAAAAATCCTGTATGGACCTTGTTTTTTTGTTTTTTTTTTGGATTTTCTTTTAAGAGAATTTTGTTTTCCATCTTGATATTTCTTTATTCGTCAGTTTGAAAAACAATGAAATAAAAGCTAATTTAATGAATTTTGTAACTATTCTTCTATGAAAGTGAGGATGTTAAAATTAAGCAGTCTACATTTCAAAACTTATACAGTAGAACTGTGTTTGTGTGAAAGAAAACTTATCTTTCAGTATCTTCCATTTCACACTGAAGGCATAAATAGATAAAAGCATTCCTGAATCCATGTTTTCAAAATGGCAGCGCCCATGTTGCCGATTTAGGCCTAGGACAAAATCTCGTGAGTGATTCAATTATCTGTGTTTTCAAGATGGCAGCGCCCATATCGCCGATTCAGGCTTCGGACAGAAATCTCGTGAGTAATTGTTAAACAATGATAAGCGCGCGAGCGGCCCATTGTTACGCAATTAACGAGTCCGTGCTCAGTGCATTTCGGAGATGAAAGCCACGCTTCAGATCGGCAGTTCGTTGGCAGTCTCGGTGCGGAGTGGATGTATTCCTGGTTTCCGCACAAGGCAGTTCGTTTCCAAGTTAGCTGCAGATAGGATTTGTTCCTTATTCGCTGAAGTGCGGTTAGTTCCAAGATCCCAGTGATAACGATTAGGATCCTTTATCACTACATTATTTGATAGCTGCGAAGTATCCAGCTATAGTGAAGGCGTACGTTACCGCAGTTTGAAGTTCAAGGTTCCGTACTGCAGAAATCCAGTTTCTAAGTGAAAAGCTGCGATTAGTGTGCTTCTATTATTGAGAAGAAATCCCGATTGATTCTCTCAATAAAAACTGTGAAAGACAATGCTTTAAAGACGTATTCTCGGTGAAAAGCCATTTGGACGAAGATCGCTGTTCCATTTCGAACGTGGGTCGCCATATTGGATTCTGGGAGAATTACCGATCTACGACGTGGATGTCCGAAGTTCCAGTTCGACGGAAAGCAGAAATATTACCCAGTGAGTACTGTTTTATTTCAGTGAGTTTCGGACTCTCTTCGTCCAAGCCCAGAAGTTTTAAGATTAACTTTTAACCGAAGAATTGAGACTCTGGCAAGCGAGCCGAAGACGGACTTTCGATTAACTCGCACAGATAATATCTAACTTTAAAGCATTAAGTAATTAACGTTATAGAAATAGAAATGTATTTCTAGTTTATTTATCTTTTGAAATTCTCTGTGAGAGATTGTATTCATATTTAAAGTAAGATTGTTTTATTAAACGTTTTATTGTTTTGTTACACTTTCGCATTAATTTATTTTACCTTCCTAATTAAGCCTTGCATAGTCGGAATCATAGTAGCTCTCCAGTTAGCGATAAACCTCTGCCGAGGGAATTTAATTCGGATTATTTTTCCCCTCGTTAATTTATGGCGTAACGCCACACTTGGTTATGGTAGTGGCGTAATGTAATGTAATCCTCACACAAAGGGTTATTGGCCATAGCACACAAGAACCCCTCTAATCCGTCACGTTTGGGACTGGGGATATGGTCGGAACGCAAAAAGGTCGGATTATCAGAAAATACAGAAAAATACGGATTTACAGTAAAATGTACGAATTTACTGCGTTGTTAAGCAGTTCAAGTTTAGGCTTTTTCAATGTTTTGCGATTCTTAAGAGCGTTTTCACCATCTACCGTCACTGTATATGCAAGTAAACAACACAATGGCGCGACGGGTGATGAGTCACCGACGAGTCAGGGACAAGTTTGGCCGGCTCGAGAACGGTCGGATCAACCGGAGTGGCGCACCAGCCGAGGGCGGACGAGAGGGGTTCTACTGTATTACACTTTTGAAGCGTGATCTTTGAATTGATATTTGAATTGATCTTTTTTACATTTCATATTTACAAACAAAAAATTATCTAATTTCGAATTGAAATTTTGTTTCGTGTACGTGTAGGTCCCTACAGAAACTACCGTGTGAAGGTGAGAAAGATTTGCATTAATAATAATGATAATAATAATTCATTTCATTCATTTATTCGTTTTATTTCAGTTAGATTCTATTCAGTTACATTCTTGTAGTCCTGCTAGGAAGCATTTGTATGGCTTCCTATGAACAGATGCTGCAGTTGAAACGTACGTATTGATATAATTCAGTTATGTATTTACGTTTGATACAATTATTTTGAGATATAGAAAAAAGACTAAAATTGCCGATTATATATTAATTAATAATTATAGGATTGAAAGTTCCTGAACATGGTAAGTTGATGTAAACAGTTAACTAAGTATACAAGGTTATTGAGTTTTGAGAAGTTATACATTAATAAAAATGTGCTAATATATTAATAGATCTATTAATCTAATTAATCTATTAATATTTTAAAACTGTAAATAGGGAGTATAATACATGTATATGACACGACTTCTAAGACAATGTGATAAATAAAAAGTAATCTTAATAAAGATTACATAACGATATATATTTATAAAACATATCCGTATTTATAAGTAAGTAAAATATATACAGGGTGTATCTAAAAAGTGCTGCCAAACTTAAAGGTTGTATTCAATCATGCAAAACAACGAATAAATGTCATATAAATATGGGTCTGGAAATGCTTTATTTCCAAGATATGAATAATGCAGCAATACAGAGGTGTTGGCTGTACAGTCACTAAGTTTCACAGAAAGTGCTCCAAATGTCCTCCACCGGCCGAAATGCACGCAACACAACGTCTTTCCATCGACTTCCGAACACGTTCAAAGATGCCAGGTACACGGCGAATTGTGTTCCATCCACTATGCGATCATGCAATGCGTGGTCGTCAGGAACCGGAGTGGTGTACACTAATGCTTTAAGATAACCCCACACGAAAAAGTCCAGAGGGTTTAAATCAGGGGAACGAGCAGACCATGCTGTTGGTTCCCCTCTTCCAATCCAACGGTCAGGATAATGTTGGTTCACAATTCGTCAGGCCGTCAGGCTGAAATTGTTGCATCGTTCATATCTTAGAAAAAAAGCATTTCCAGACTCATGTTTATATGACATGCATTCGTTGTTTTGCATAAATGCAACCTTTAAGTTTGGCTGCTGATTTCGGTACACCCTGTATATATATTTCAAAGAAAACAATACAAAACCGCACAATAACTAAACAACAACAAAAACAAAAATCACTGAGCTTTTTGTTGTTGTTTAGTTATTGTGCGGTTTTGTATTGTTTTCTTTGAAGTTTTAATTTGGTCAGCACGTTAATTTTCATTTAATACATATATATATATAATCACATACAATTACTGTATACACAAGTACTGTATACACATACACAAGTAACTTATGAAGAAGATAGTTGAAAATTAAAATCATAATTTAATTCTCTTCAAAGGGAAATTTGAAATATTTAGAAATTTTGATTTATCTATTTTAAATATTTGTAATAAGCCATTTTTTAACTATTTTTTTTTTTTTCAGAAATTCTTTTGTCTTTTAAAAGTTTACAATCTGGTATACTACTACTGTATCATAAATTTCTTCTATTAGGTAATGAACATTTCTTTTCCAATAACTATTAAAAATGTGTGGATAGTCTAATTTTATTTCTAAAATTATAATTTTTTCCTTCAGCAGTTATGGCAGTCTCGATTTCAGAATAATGTTTTATTATTAAATTACAGTTTAAAAATCAGTTGTACGTGTGTTGTGTTTTAAAATTTTGTATTTTTAAAAAGCTACAATAAAAATCACACCATATCTTATTAAAAATTGTATTTAAAATATTTAAAAAAATTTCTGTGTACATTAGATTGTCGGTTGATGAAAGCTTTCGGATCGCAGCAGAAAGGATCCGAAAGCTCTTATCAGCCGACAATGTAATGTTGTATATAGCATTTTTTAAATACAGTTTTTAATAAGGTATGGTGTGTTTTTATTATTGCTTTTTAGATTTATAAAAACACATTAAAAATAAAGAAAAAGAAAATTCATGTGCTGGGCTCTCCATGCCTCAAATGAATTTCTTATGGCATCAAACTAAAGAAAAAGTGCCTAAAAGATATGTAAACACGTTAAAATTAAGATTTATATAAACACTTTTGTTTTGGCGATAAGATTCCATATTTCAACATTAGTTCTTTTTTAGTTTCTTTATGCTTACTAATTCTTTTAGAAAACACTAATTTTATTATTGTTATTTTTGTAGTTTTTTTTTATATTTTCAATTCAGTATCTGTTGTATTAGCCCAAATATGAGGTGCATAAGTAATTAGTGAGTTGAAGAATGCATGGTAAATCATCATTTCGTTGTGGGTAAACTATCTTTAATATGGAAGAATATGTAAGACAGAACATTAATTTTTGTGTTTAGGTTTTTGATATGATTTGATCATGTATAAGTTTTATTTTTTATTATTATTTAATAATAATAATTGCAGCGAAATAAGCGAGGTCTTATGGTGGATCAGTCTGAAAATTTAATAATTCATATAAATTCCAAACTCTATTGGTTGCTGAGAAACTTTTTTGTGAACATAATTAGAGACCTTGGTGCGGATATTTTAAAAAAGCAGATTGAGAATAAATCAAATACTTGAAGATTAATGGTCGAAAAGTAGTTTTGCCGCTCTTAAGATTCACTAAAGATTAGAATGTCAGGTGTAACTCGGGAATTTGACTGATTTCAGCAAATTTTTCTAACAAAAAAAATAGGCTAATTTATGGCGAATCTTTGAGAAAAAGGTAATGAAAAATTGAGGTCATTCTTCAGAAATACTCAACAAAAATATATCAATCAACAGAAAATGAATCAAATACTGTAGCGCAAAGCTTAAACTTCCATAGAAGGTTCAGATGTTTATAAGGAAGGTCCTATTGATTTTGGGAAAAATAGGACCAATAGATAAAAGAGATACAATCAAAAACCGTCATTGTGAACAATCTTCGGTAAATAAATATTTTTTTTATTTTTTTTTTTTATTTGTATTTTTATTTTTATTTTTTTTTAATAATATTTTTTTGTTAACATCCGGTATTTGAAAGTTCATACGCCAACTATATCAAATATATTAAGTTGTAATTTTTTTAACATTTAAAATCACAGAATGAATTTAAAAGAACACTGTAATATTGTTTTGAGCATATTTAAGAAATTTATGTAAATATAAATTATAAAATTCCTCTAAAAGCTGTATGAATGAACTCGCAATAATTAAGTAAATAAATAAATAAATTTAAAAATAATGTGACAACTTTGCAGTTGATTAATTGAAAAACCTACAATCGTTAAGGAAAAAGCAAATAATCTTACCAAACCTCAAAATAGACTGAAATAGCGTTGCCTCTGGCTAACGAATAACGGGGATTCTCTAGAAGACTCGACAAGAATTGTTGTCCGTCTCTCCAGAGCACTCGTCTTCTAAAGTGATCTCCATTCAGATCTTCAAGATCCACTCAAAGAAAGGACAGATGAAAACATTCCTTCAGTAATAGAATATCTCATTATTTGCGATTGTCAAACAGATCGATTTGTTTTTCTTGTAAAACTCTGATTATTATGAATTTTAATTTCAAGACAATGCTTATTACAAAACTATTCATTTTATCTACTCTAGTTTTATCTAGTTTTATCTACAAAACTATTCCCAAAGGAGCTATAAAAAAAAAATCTTAATTTTTGTAATGTGCCCAACCTACTGTCAGTCGATTTAGCCGAGAAGACTGAAATTTTTATGGTAACTGTTTATTGCTTTTCATATTAATTAGTATGTAAGCAACTGCGAAAAGTCAAAGATGTGTTCGACTGATTTAACTACCAATGATTATACATATTTTTGTAACTATTTTTTTACAAATTTAATTGGTTTCATTTATAGTTGAATACAAAGCGAAGCAAAGAATTGTGATTATATTGTTTCTCATACATATTGGTTACTCTAAGGTTAGGCTTACTCTTGTATCTCTCTTTCCCCCAATTTTTTTTTTTAATGTTTGCCAGTCCTACAAGGTATTCAAAAATAAAGAATACCTGTAATGTAGGTGCTGATAAATTAATATATAATTATTACAGTAGATTAATTAGCTTTGTTAATAATCTAATATAAACGAAAAGAAACTTAACAAAAGTTAATAGTTAAAAATTTAGAGTAATATTCTCATCAATTACATCAGCGATTAATAAAGAATTTACATTTTTAATACTTTTTAGTGTTTTAGAATTATATTTCTCCCAATTAATTTGACTGAATAATTTATATTTTATATAGTTTTCCAATCTTATTATTTATTTTATTGATTTGAAAGATTGTTAACCAATTGTATCTACTTATTTTTTCATTATTTTTATTATTTTTTTCCATGTTGACATTGTAAATGTTATTCATAATTATTTTATAGATAAATTTTTCTTTAATGGTAAGTATTTTAAATTTTTTCATTACCTTGTTTTTTTCCAAAATGGGTAAATTGCTGAAATTTGTATATACATTATTGAAAATTTTAAGAATTAATTTATTAATATTTTTAATTTTTTGTTGATTCATAAAAATCCAACACTCTAGACAATAATCCAAAACCGAATCCACTAAAGATTTGAAAATTATTACTTTTTGTTTAAATGGAATAAGTAAATTAATATGATAAAAGAGATAAACGTAATTACGTAATTTTTTTATGATAAAATCATATTGTGTATCCCAGTTAAATTTCTCATCTAAATATATTCCCAAGTATTTTTGCTGTGTTACAAATTCAATTTTTTGACATGTACAATTACAATTAGTATATACGC
>JAFIDM010080222.1:33435-45194 GCA_023159025.1 Thereuonema tuberculata | reverse complement strand
TTTCCTTGATGTAATTTGTGTGTGGGTTTTTTTATTTTTTTATTTTTGTAATAAATAAAAAGTTGTTTTCCGTTACGTGAGCGAGACTTTCGGAATGAAGCGACGGGTAGCCGACTAGTTAATCAATAATATTAACATTACTAGAAGGCAAGTTTGCCTAGAAGCGCGAATCACGTTAACTGATTTGCTCGTCAACTACTGGACGGGTATGGGCCTACTACCAGACTGTACTAAGAGTAATTAGTATAGTCCGGGTGGAAAGTAAAGTTAATCTGGCTTCTGCATTTAGATTGCTACGCTCCTCATAAATATTCCAGTGTTGGGCCGCAACATAGCCTTCATTACTAAGCACTATGATGGGGCCCTGAACTGGGATTTACCTATTACTCCCGGACAGAAAAAAAATTAAATTTTGCATTCAGGACCCCAAAATCAACATAACTGCTTAAAAGGCGCCAAATTCGTTTCCAGCCGAAGGGCCCCCAATGATGCCAGACCTGTCCTGGTTATGACTAACCGATACGGCAACAGAGTATTGCAAGACAGGCAACAAAGTGTTCAATATATGACGCAACATAGTGATTGGCTGACTAAACCTTTGACAACTCAACCAAAAGGAAACTCAGCAAAAATAAGAAAAATCATAAATTAAATGAAGATGACAAGATGAAAAAAGATATTAAAATGGAAATAAAAATGACTAATGGAACCAAACTAAAATTTACAGAATAAAAAAAGTGAATAAACAAATACGAAAACAACTAAGGAATAAAAATGTCACATCTCAAATTTCAGAAAAATTTTATTGTACAAGTTTTAAAACAAATATATATTTCAATTCCAACACCAAAACTATTTGCTTGAAATTATTAAATTACATATCGAGGGTCTCAAGCCAAAAGGTTCTATGTGCTTTTTGCCTAATTTTTGTCCATACAACTTTCCGGCACAGAGAAAACTAAAAGAAGTAAAAATTAAACCTTTTGGAACAATCAGCTGAGAGGCTAGAACTAGTTTTTCAAACAAAATCTTCTGGCACACGACAGAAGTCGCCAAAATAAACCGTTTAGCACACAGAATTAAAATTTATCAAAAGTACACATAGAACCTTTTGGCTTGGGACCCTCGATATATGTTTTTAGGGGGCCTCTAGGTTAAAGCTTGCCTGTAAAACATAAGGAACCGCTATTGGTTTTGTCTTCCTGAATGTCACACTTTTTGCTGGATGTCACACTCTGTAACGGCCAAACGGTTAGAGATATTAAAATGAAACCTTGACCATTGTGTTCAGCATCAAAAAAGTAAGTCATCACGTCCAAAAAAATCAGATCTGTAGGATTTCTCACTGAAAGACAGCTGGGGGAGGAGGTCAAAATTGGTCGCTTCCGATAAAATCTTAAAACAAAAAACTATATGTCTATTATAACACTTCCCGTGTTTCCAATTTTGTGACCAAACTGTAAGACATACAGGGTCATGCAAATGGATAAAATGTAGATCTTTTATGATAAAAATGCTACAAAAATCTTTCGAAAACATTTTTTGGTTTCCAAGATGTCGCCTTTTAAAGGGTGTTTATAAAATTGGGCATATTATGGGGTCGCTTTGCTTTTGAAACTGTCGAAAAGCATTAATTATCTTGTTTTGTATTTTTTTTTAGATACAGACCCAAGCAAGCAAATTGCCTTCTTGATTTAAACCCTAGACCTTACTGTATCAAGAAGATTGCAATTGAGATTCAAAATATAATTGACATATTTTACAATATTACAAAAGAAACGTATGAAAAACTTTGCACAGAAAGAACGTTAATGAAAGGTTAGTAATCTGCGAAATGATCTTCATTTCTTAGTAATAACAAATATAATAACTTTGTTGGTGTACGTTACTACATGTGGGAATGTGTTTTATTTTTAAATTTGTTTGGTCTTTATTTGGAAATTTATCAATCATCATCACATCAAATGAATCAAATCAAATCATCCAATTTATATATAACTAGCTGTACCCGGCATGCGTTGCAATGCCACTCAAAGAAAGAAAGGGCTCGTGAGAAGGGGCTGTAAATATAAGGTCCCAGTTGTCACGTTTTTTTTTGGTTCATTTTTAGTTTGTTTTCCCCCGTGACACGTTTTCTTCCCTCAGCCCACATTTTGGTGTTGATGCTCAATTTTCGCGAAGATTGATGTTTTTTTTTTTTTATTATTTCAATTTCTTTTGAATTTTCCTCTATCTTTCCTTCTTTTTTTTTTTTCTTTCTCTTGGCGTCTGCTTTCTTTCTTATTTTGTTTTTCTTCTCTCCATTTCCATTCGAAGCTCTCTTCTTGTTACACTGTCACCATGTAAGCCATGTTGTGACTTTGCGTCCGTTTGTCTGACTGACCTTTGCTACCACGTGTGTGTTCGTTTCTCAAGCGCTCCTTCTTTCTTTTCATTGTCGTCATGTATGTTGTGACTTACTGTCCGTCTGTCTGTTTAACTTCCTGCTGTCACGTGTGTGTTTTTTTTTCCTCCTTCAATCTTTTACCCGTTGCTAAGCAACATTAAAATGTATATATATATATGTGAACATGATTTAGCCGAGAAGAGAGGTCTGGCGGTGGATACCAAATCGCCAGCCTCATGTGTGTTAAGCTTAGACATTAAGCCCAGGAGTTTGACTTCATTTCAATTTGGGAGAACTACCCTTTGTAATTCTGTACTTCATACCTCTGCATGCTTCTACGAGAGTCTCAGAGAGCGAGAGACTCTTAAGAGATTTTCCCCGAAAGACACTCTTCGGAGAAGCCGAGTATTTGCCAGCGCGAGGGCGCCGATCTGTCTGCCGGAACATGCATGGCGAAGCCGCCCGAAAGACAGGGAGACAGCAAAGGAAACAGCAGCGTCGATACTCCCGTTAATGTAAAGGAGTCTCGCAAACCCCACAGCAAGATGACAGGCCAAACCATTTACCTGCCTTACTGCAAATTGCAGTTACGCCGTCGAAGTTCCACTGTCACTGCGGAAGCTGTATTTGAAAAGCCCACCAGACGACGCAGAAATACCTGAAGTCAATTCCAAACTCAACAATGTACTTGATTAAATCATATCTAGGCCTCGGATGCAGTGCCAGAACAGTGCTTATATTTGTGTTCGTGTTGGTGATTTTCGCGTGTGCTTCTGAATTGGGATCCCAATGTTCAATCAAGATCGTCAAATTTGTAAGTAACTATCATTTTGATAACTTGTGCCTAGGTACATCAGCTTTTCTTTCTTCGCCCCTGAAGAAAAGGAAAAATCTAAGAAAGATTTCTTTTTCTATTATTATTACGTATACAAAGGAACTCTGAACTAGAACCATAGTGTTTTGAACATTTACAAGAGTTTTTTTTTTCTCATTAATATGTTTTTTTCTTGGTGTTTTTCCACCTAAACAAGCATTTCTGCCTTGTTTTGTATTTACTCTAGCCTATTAAATCTGTGTGGTTTTTTTTTCATCTTAATCTTTTGTGTGTTTCATTTTTTTTTTTATTTTTGTGCTTAAACATTATTTTCTTTTTATTTTCCTGTCTCAGACAGGTGGTAGCAGAGTGCTTAAATTTTTTATCGTTTGCTCATTGAAAATTTCTATTTTCGTGGCACAGTGTCGATCGGGGGTGGGACAATTAGGCCCTTGTGTCGCCATCCCCACCCAAGTGTGGTGGACCTGTCCCCCATAGGAGAGCGAATTTTTCTCTTTTCCAATTGACTTAGGGGCCCCGAGAAGGGGCCCTAAATATAAGGTCCCGGTGCCGGTCGGGCGTGGGACACTTCGGCCTTTGTGCTGGCTTCCTCCCACCCAAGTGTGGTGTCCCTGCCCCAAATAGGAGAGCGAATTTTTCCCCTTTTTTTGCAGTTGACATGGGGGGGCCCGAGAAGGGGCCCTAAATGTAAGGTCCCGGTGTCGATCGGGGGTGGGACACTTAGGCCCATGGGTCGCCATTCCCCCACCCAAGTGGGGTGTCCCCGCCCCCCATAGGAGAGCGAATTTTTCCTTATTTGCAATTGACTTGGGGGCCCGAGAAGGGGCCCTAAATATAAGGTCCCGGTGTCACTCGGGGTGGGACACTTCAGCCTTTGTGTTGGCTTCCTCCCACCCAAGTGTGGTGTCCCTGCCCCCCATAGGAGAGCGAATTTTTCACTTTACACAATATTTGTGTAGTTCTTATTTTGACCACCAGGTGGATATTGGGTTTTTCAGGGCTTTTTCCCCTTTTCAACCCCTTTGGGGGGGGATCCGGGTTCTAAGGTAGCCTATCTTTTCCGCAGTGTCCTAAAGAGTAATTCTGCAAAGTTTGGTCCAGATATGTCAAAGGGCCTAGGAGTGTGTAAAGGACAAAGAGACAAAGAAAGAAAGAAAGAAAGAAAGAAAGATACATTCATTTTTATATATATAGATTGGGTAAGTTCGTCTGTCTGTCTGTCTGTTTCTGTGTGTCTGTCTGTAACTCGATATACTATTAAGATTGATCCAAGGGTTCTCAATGGTACCATTGAATCAAGGGTACTCAAATTGGATCAAATATTAGTTCATTTTCATTCCATGTTGTTTCCATGAAATTTTATTCTTGGGAACTGACATAGACAACTGAAATTCTAATAAAACATATCTTCAAAACAAAATAATTTTGATACCACTGCACCCATTTTAATGAAATTTGAAATACATAATCAGTTTTTTACACTGTTTTCAAAACTCAAAACCATTTTTGCCGTAGAAGCTTCATTCACAAGTTAGCGTAGTATTTAGATTATTATAAAGGCGTTATATTATATTGTATTATTATTATATTATATTCTTAAATGCTTTCCGGCGTTATGGGTCAAAAATAATAATTATTCCGTTCTTCTTTTTAATAAATGTATTTACAAGGACAAACTTCAGAAATGGTTGGTATATATATCAAATGAAATCAAATATCAAATCAAATAGCCAATTATATACATTTTATTAAGTTCGTCTGTCTTGTCTGTCTGTCTGTCTGTAACTCGATATAATTAGGCTATTAGGATAGATCCAAGGGTTCTCAATGGTACCATTGAATCAAGGTTACTCAAATTGAATGTAATGTTAGTTCCATTTGTCAGTATTTAGATTACAAAGATTTTAAATGCATTTTGGCCTTAAGGGTGCAAATTAATTATTATTCTATTCATACTTTCAGTAAAATTCATTTACAAGGACAAACTTTTAGATATGGTTGGTATTTATTTACCAGAGCCTGTTTTTAGCTTTTGCTATTTCTCGAGCACGTCTGGTAGCGAACGTCAAAATCAAAATTCTTGACCTAATAGACCAAGGACATCTGATAGAAGGATCTAATGCTTTTTTTACAAAAAATGTAGTTTATAAGGAGATATTGTCCTCCAAATGAGAGATGGCCGCCCTGTTTTTATGAGATCTGCGCATGTATCATCGATTAGTCTGGTCAGGCACTTCCGTCTGATTTTATGACAGGACGCCGCCATTACGGTAATCGCTTGTTACTTTGCAAAAGACCAATGTATTTATAAATAATATATATTTATTTATTTATTTATTTATTTATTTATTTATATAAATACTTATTGTTAGCAACTGGTATTGAAATAACGCTAAATAGTCGAGAGAAGTTTTAATTTGGCATTATCGACATGTCTTTCTCAGTGAAAACAGGCGACCCCGGCCAACTTTCATTTCGAGGACACTAGTTACTTTGTAGTGGATAGTTGATAAAAAAATGATTTCTCAATTTTTTTTATACCTGTCGTCCGACAGCCTTTGCTGCTAGTCATTTAATATTATTTTAAGTTCTCTTCTGTTTTTTCATGCAAAAATTGAATAACAATGGATCTTCTTTTTTCAGATTGTTCAGATTGTAGGCTAAGACTATTGAGACAAACAGAATTTCAATAATACGAAGTGCTGGTTTGCCTCAAATTACTCAATTGCAGTTGTTGTGGAGTTGTTGCTAATTATATTTCCTACATTCCAATAGCAATGAAATAGGGATTAGCAATCAAATTTAAGTGGGATGAGTTTCAATCTAAACAATCAGTTTTACAGTCTGTAAATAGAATATAAGTTCAACAAAAAAAAATCAAGCTGAGAAACAGCAGTCATGGAAATATGGTAAGTTTAGCAAAAATCAAAATAAGTAAATCTAAATGAGATGGGAATCTGAAGAACGACGAACTCAAGAACTGTTCAAGAATC
This sequence comes from Thereuonema tuberculata, assembly GCA_023159025.1. Lineage (NCBI taxonomy): Eukaryota > Metazoa > Arthropoda > Chilopoda > Scutigeromorpha > Scutigeridae > Thereuonema > Thereuonema tuberculata. The sequence continues at coordinate 38,980 of JAFIDM010080222.1, read as the reverse complement.
CAAAAAAGCAGAAACATATTAAAGAACGTTATTAACATAGTCTCCTAAAATGAGCGATCCAAATTTGCAAAAGTCATTTGATCTGCAACTGTAAATACACGATGGACAGGCACATCAAAATAGATGACAAAAAAAAAAAAAATCAGTTCCAAAATTCTCCATAATTCAGTTGTTGTTTTAAATTTGTATACATGAACACAAAAGTACAAGGCTAATTAATTTAAAAATGAAGGCAATTAAATGTTCAGGCCAAAACTATGTAACAAATGCTCGTTAATTTTATCAAAAATTTCAAATAAATTTTAATAAGATCTGGAGAAAAGACATTTTCCTGAATGGATTACAGATGGTTTCTTTCTTCTTTAGAACAAAACATCAGAAAGTAATTTAAAGCTTATTTCCAGCATTATTTGTAACAATTTTACGCATAATTCTCTCACAATTATTATTCACTGTTCAAGACAATTACGATAGGGAGAGTTATTAGGATAGAATGATGATGGTTAATGTAAAAAAATATTTTTATAATAGATATAGCAGACTATAGTACTACAGTAAGAAAAAGTGCAGTAGAGAATTTCATGCAATCTACGGTTTAATACACATTATGTAATACCTTATTCAACAATATTCATACCTGATCAAGAAAAATGAAATTTCGTTGGTAGTAACTGATTTCTACTAGGGTGGACAGACCTCTTGAAATGTCAAGACCACTGTACATTTGTGTGGCATGTAATGAAGAAGCTATCGATGACAGTTTGGAAGCATCTTCTTCACTCATAGCACTTTTTGCAGTTTCCGTATAGCTTCTCTAGTTCATCTGTTATGTGCGTCCCAGTCATTCAAAATGCGATTTTAAGTCAGGGGAGTCTCCTGGTCACTCCATAAGCTCAATTCCAAGCATGTTATCCCCTAGTCGAGTTCTGAGGTCAATCGTTGTCGCAATGAAAAGAAATAAATAACCGATGGCTGCAGCGTACATCATGAAAGTACTTATGAGTTCTTGTCTCTATACCTCTATGTCGTCAGACTACCGTTTCAGATGACGTAGAGATCCTTAAGCTCACTTACAGTTGGGCCTGAACACACTATCAAAAATAATGTCCTCAATGTGGTGGTTTCCTGCACAAAAGCTGGGCTATTGAGTCTTTGTCGTGCTCCCTCCAGATAGAAAACTCTTTAAGATTTTGAGACTCCAGACTAAATCTGTACTCGTCATTGTCATTGTAACCCGCAACGACAATGTTCTTAAGCCAAGTTTCAACGGCCATACAGTGTCGTGCAGTTAAAGAAACCTACACCATTGTTCTACGTGCATAAAGGTAACCTTAGTGAAGGCTATTTTCGATAATTAGCCATTGGCAATCTGCATACTGTTGCCAAGAGAAGCTGTCTTTGAAGCTGGTTGATGCTGGAACGTTTGTTAGGACGGGATTTTAAGAAATGTTAACGGTTGTACCTTTCTGTAAATTGCTGGAGTGCAACTTTTACCTTGCCTCTCTGAAACACTTCCTGTATTCTGGAAATGAATCCGCAGTTTGGAAACGACACAAGGGTTTTTGCAATTCTCGCTTTGTCTAACCTGCTTTCAGCCAGTCAATAGCTCTCATGCTATTGATCCGGTAAATCATGTTTTTGAAATATTAATCGAAACGAAGACTTTACGAAACGAAATGTAAAGCGAAACGCGGCTGTAGCCTACATCGAAAACTTCCTTATCGAAACTTCCTTATGAAGTTCCTGGAAACTTTACATTCTATTGTGTGATTTATGCATTCTGACAATTCAGACGGTAATGTGTAATGAATAATTGCATAATTCTGAATCTGATTAATTCTGCTGTCGACATCATACACGACTTGTGTTTTCCACATTTTGTATAATGTCGCCAAAAGCATATGCTTCACTAATTATTCTGACGAGTGTAGTTGAACGATGGATGGAATCAATTTTTTTTCATGTTTTCGACAGTAAAAGATGAAAGTGATATTCTAAAATAGATACATCAGTCGACAGAAACGCGCAGCCCTTGTTTTATATATAATTCTTATAATAAGAAATTGTACTTTTAATTCTGAAAATTCAAGATGATCAGAATAAGAAATGAAATTATTTGGCAGTCCTTCAAGGATAATACGGGTAAATAAGATTACCACTATTATGTGTAAAAAAATTTGGAGGAATGGAGGATAAACATTCGAAATTACCAGATTAGTTGTAATTGGAGTGTAATCCAACAATTTCAACTTGAATTCAGAAAGAATCAATGAAAACAGAATGGAAAAAATGGCATGAAGGGAAAATTCACAGAAGCTGCGATGCCAATTTCAGGTAAGGCGGTCGTGATAGTGACTAAAAAGCTTCTGGTTCTTTGTAATGAAGCTTAAAAAATGTATTTCCCACTTATTTCTTTATATTTATATTTACTTTATTTATATTTATTGTTATCTTTGTGTACGACAGGGAAATTAGTAATGCTGATGAGCCTAACTTTATTGATTTTTCAATTCTGTAAAAATTAATTCTATGAGAAAATTAAAAATGAAATAATTTGCTTTATCCTAACTAATGTTCATCTAACTAAAAAATAATTTGTTATTCAACAAATTGTAGATCGTTTATTATATTTGTGAAGACAGATATTATATTTGTGATTCGTGATCACAGTTAACCAATCATTTACCACTTCCTTTCTTCACGAGTTATAGCTTGATTGTGTCTGGAATGTTGTTGCCAGTTTCTTTTGGTGTTGTTTTGGTGTTGACCTCGCCCTACAATGATTTATTTTTATTTATTTTTTGTTGGTTTTCCAAGATTAAATTTTTTTATTTATTTACTTATTTTCTATTTCATAAAAAGATCGTTTTTTGTCATCTCTTTCAGTTATTGATGCCGGCTGCTGTCTTTTATTGCCCGGCGTTTCAAACAGTGGGCTGGGCTTAGTGGTAAGCGAGACTTCGGTTTCCTTTACAATATTGAACACTGAATGAGATGAAATACCTGCTGCTTCAGCCGTTTTACGATTGAGATAGACGACTTGAAAAATAACATTCCAAATGATTCCTCTCGTTGACCTCAATATATTAAATGGTTGATCTGGTTTTTGAATGCCACATACCATAAACCTCTGAGCTGAAGCAGCATGATTCAATTATAGGTGGAGTGCAGTAGTTCTTCCCAGGTTGTTTCTTATGAAAAGTCGTAAGATTCACTGTGTCCATTCAAAAAAGGAAACAGGCTTTAACTAGATTGAAGACTAAATGATGTCTTTATCTGACCCCCAAATTCCATCAGGTATCTATTTGTCAAAAGAAAGCTCTGCGCAGGATTGGGCAAGAACATAAAAGGAAAATAAGGATATATATATATATATACAAGGGAAATCACGGCAAACACCCCAACCTGCATATAGAATATATAAGTATGTGTAGAAGAGTTTTGTCAGTGTTATTTAAAAGTGTAAAATTATTTTGGGAATTGTATCCAATGGTAAACCACATTCTTAATTTCTTCGTTTGGTGCTCTACAAACTTTCTCCATCAAAGAAATGTTTTCTTCACGACAGTGTTTTTAATTTTTTCATGTTTTCTTTATTTTCCTCTTCTTCGTTTTAAGCATTCATTACTTCATAATAATTGGATATTAATTTAAAGAAATTATTGATTTTAACTTTTAATATTAAAATGTTTAAGTAGAATGCAGTGTTTTAATACTGTTATATCATTTAGAAATTGTTGAGAAAGAAGTATGGTCTGCAGACTGCTTCCAGAGCTGGATGAATGCTATCGGATATTGTATTGTCGCCGATATTAATGGTGGTGAAGAATGCAAGTAAGTAAGGTGATGTATTTTTCAAAACACATACCAAACTACATTGATCATCATAAAGATTTAACGAGGGGTTTGTGCATTTAATCATTACAAAATATATACTCTCATGTTTGTTAAAAATGCCACAACATGAAGGAATCATGCAAATAAAGTGGAGCTTGTAGGAAAATGTAAATTAGAATATGATATTCAAATGATTAAAATTTGGGAATGATTCCGCATACCGAGACTCAGCAGTGCACTCTGAACTGTCGTGTAAAAGTGTAAGGATAGAGGATCCAGAGAAGAAGTGATGTTGGGGATCCAGAGAAGAAGTGTTTCATCGGCAGTGAGATGTACACGTGCCTATTCAAGTCAGTATGCTTTGTCGATGGCAAAAGGTGCCTTATAAGCAAGCTTCGAGTTTGTACGGGGTAAAATAATCATCTATCGTGATGGAGGATTTTTATATCGCTAAATTACTGCTATTACGGCGCATAATGCCACGACAGCGAAGTGAGTTAAAAAGCAGTGGACTGACGACAATTGGCCGAGTTGATAATCCGGAAGTGGACCACAAAATGTGACGACACCACGGGATGATAGACACTTCATCCGAATTGCAGTAACGTTTAGCTGCTTCTCGAGTGTTAGCACAACGTTGGAGCACTGCAAAAGATCTAACATTGTCTGGTTCCACGGTTCTGGACTGCGACCATCCATTCCTTCAGGAGTGCATGAACCAACGACGCCTCAGGCTGCAATGGGCTCACGAACACACCCGTTGACAGATTGGCACCATGTGGCCTTTTCGGACGAGTCCCTTTTCAACTTGGATTATGATGGCCGTATACGCATTACACGCTGTCAGGTGAGCGCCATTTTCCAGAATGCAGTTTCCAAGAGGCAAGCTGCACGAAAGATAGGCGTGATGGTTTGGGGAGCAAACGGGTATCACAGACGATCTCGGCTGCTACGAATTGTGGACACTGCAACCGCTACATCAGGAAATTGTGGAGGCTGAAGTCATTCCATTCCTTCAACACACTGCTGGCGCCATATTCCAGCAAGACCACTCCGATCACATTTTGCCTGAAATGTTCAGGCCTTTTTCGAAGTAAGGCAAATACCCCTTCTTCCGTGGCCTGCATGTTCTCCGGTTATGTCACTTATTGAATATGTGTGGGATTTGGTCCCTTAGCAACTAGTCCATCATTGAACTGTGGACTCGGATACAAGCAGCCTGACAGGCGATACCCTAGGAATACATTCAAGGCCTGTTTGATTAGATACTATGGCGTACAGCAGCTAATGGAGATTTTATACCATATTGATTTTTTGAAAGTACTGATGCTGCATTGCTCTCAATCGTTTGACTGTATCACTATTAGTAATCGGTGTACCAAATTTTCTTCCATTCTAATGGTTTCTTCATGGTAAAACTATCACAAACATTAGTGTATGGCAGAAGAAGAAATTGACTTATATTCATTAATAAAGATTAAATTTTCAAACAAAATTATATTACTTGTCTATCGAACAAAAATACTGCTGCATAAATAGATAAAAACAACAAAAATATGACAGAAATGATGGAAAAAATGTTTAAATTTCGTATGCTAGAAATGAAGTGAAAGAGAGGATTAGAAGGAAACAAGGATGAAATATTAAACGCTTAAGAACAGGGAATTCTTAGTCTGAGAGATAGAACATCCATGATTTCTACTGTGGC
>JAFIDM010080222.1:0-33425 GCA_023159025.1 Thereuonema tuberculata | reverse complement strand
AAATTGAATTGTATAGGCAAATATCGATCTTGAATGCATATTAATGGAACCTGCTACTAACGAATCTTAGAATTACTGCTAAGTAACAGCACCAGAAAGATGCACATCAGAAAAATTACAACACACTTTAGAAGTATATAATTTTCTGCATTGTTGCATGAAAGAGATTATATGAAAATGTTTCTTGAATAATGGCCTTCCTCATCCTATTGTATTCAAATACTTCTTATTTTTGAGACATGTATGATGTGATAATAAATATATTAACAGAATACATTTGATTAATTTGTAAATTTGACAACATATATAAAATCGGAACAAATTTCAGAGATTTTCAAGATATCACAAATTTAGCGAAAAATTAATTTTATGTTATATATTTAAGCAATATTTTTGAAAGAAATTAAAAAACGTTTATGATTAGAATACAGGTTTTAACAACTCAAACTTTAACGTTAATATTATTGTTTACCTGTATCAGTAAAGAATATTTTATTTTTTTCAGTATCTTCAACAATACTTATATTTAAACGATTGACTAATGTATGTTGTTAAGAAGATTGGTCACATTTCCTGGTATTATTAATTAATGATAAAAAAACTTTTATATTATATCATGATTAAACAGTGATTATGATGAGTATTATATGTCGCCAACCAGCGGCAGGTCAATAAATGACGTGTTGCCTTGGTGGAATATATTAAGATCAATACAAAATATTTTAATATCTTAACATTAACAATTGTTAACAGATATAAGGAAGTGGGCAAAAATTATAGATGATTGACCGTTTGGAATTTTACTTACAATTACAAGATTCAAACAGTTAATAAAGGCGTTGAAAAAATATTTTCTTCATCAAAAGCGTAGAAAAAATATTTCCTTCATCAAATGCTATAAGTTCTTCCTTTCTTTGAATTCTTATTATTTGTGTTTCAAATTTTCATAATGTCTTTTAATTTTTTGAAAATTGAAATACGCAAAATTAATTATCAAATAATTAAGAAATGGAAGGTTTTAAGTGTACTGAACGTAGTAATTTTTCAAAAATGAAGGCTGCACACCTGCTTAAATTTCACTTGGACAATTTGATTCAAAAAATTGACTAGAAATACACGTCCTTGGTTTCTATTTCATAAGAGAAATCATTTTCAAGAATTAAAAGAAGAAAATATTTTTTTTTATAAATCCATATAAAGGCGCGGAGGTAATTTAATTACATCTCCATAGATAGTGATTTGTTTTTTGGTATTACCGTTTTCAAATCCCAAATCGCTGTCCGGCTTTATATGTTTAGTAATGTAAGTCAATTTTATGGTTATATTCTATACTTACTAAATTTCTAAATTGCAAATGATTAATTGAAATCGAAGAGGTTGCTTTGAGTTTCGCCGATTCGATATATATTTCGATATATATATATATATATAATACATAAAAATATATGCAGACACACACATACAAACAGACACACATATGAGCGTGTAAAAAATGGATAGGTCGCCCTGGAGGAACCTCATAATGGAATGGAAATTTGTATTTTCTGCTGGAGTGAACTGGGGGATGATGTTAATGTGAACTTCCGATATAAACAATACCATGTGAGTAATCGATGACTGAGTCGTCTTCTGGAATATTGTTGAACTACGGGGCTTAGTGATGTTAATGTGAACTTCGTAAAAAACTCAACGTGGGTGAATAATGACTGAATTCCAATTGTGGGATGTTAAACATTAAATGATCAATGGCAAAGTATTTATAGTTCTATACAAACCTAAAAAATAAAACCAATGATTTTTTTTAATCAAAGGTCAGAACCTTTTACCCGAAGACATTACAAGAACAAGAAAGAAAATTGAAAAACTTGAAGTGTTGCATAAATTTAAAAGATTTTTTTTTAAGAATTTACATTAATATTTCTTTATAGTTTTCTGTAATCCAAAGTCGTTCATTCCAAACACCGATAAACAGTCTTTATATACATCTTAGAGATAAAGATAAAAAATGTCTTTATACATTTGACTTGAAATGGGGGGGATTATTGAAGTCTAAATTCCAGTCAATGATCGACAGATTATCATCGGGGCAGATATTGGTCCATTCAGCCAATTAGGGTCTACAAATAAAACGATGGCATATTTATGAGTTTAGCTGATTTGGCACTGACTGAATGGAGCATGATTTACTTAGAGGATTCTGTGCTTTCAATATCGAACATTGAACAAGTACATGTGCCAGTCTACCACCCTTACGATGATGACAAATTGCTGTGATGATTCTCAATTCGTGCATAGAATTAGATATTTTTGAATAAATACATCAACACCAACTTTTATATTGAAGAAGAACAAGTAGGCTGCGTTTCTTTCCTCGACGTCCTCATTCTTTGAAACGCTACTTCTTTTGATACGGCAGTTTACAGAAAAGGAATATTTTTCCATATTATCATAATTTATGACTCCTATTTACCTCTTTCTTTTAAAATGAATATAATTTCAATGCTAGAACATAGAGTTTTCTGCATATCTAGTACTCTAGTTGAATTAGAACTAGAAAAAATACGTCGTTTACTTCTGTATAATGACTTTTCGAACTGGTTCAATAATAGACATTTAAAAAGAGGTATGCGAAATTATGTTAATTATTTACTAAAACCTTTCCCAATCCTTCCCAATCCTTTGTGTCTTTCGATTTCCATTCGGATCTCTTCCCAGTTTTAAATAAACTTTGTTTACAATATATTATTAATGTAACTGTTCCAATTAGACATTCCATAGGTTCACTGCTTAGGACCATAGACAGTAACAATATTTATGTACGCAAAGGTGTTGTGTATGCCGTACATTATAAGGATAATATATGTTTTTATCTCGGGGAGACCCTTAGGGCCATTCATGAGCATTACAGCTGAACACAGGAGAGCTCTTACTAATCATAAACAATGAGTACTTTTTGACAATCTATTGATCATCGCCACAAATTTCGATAATCCCCCCATTTTTGCTGTGTGTGATTCGCATTTTAAAAGAGTGTACAGAGACATTTTTATCTTAACCTGTGAAGATACATATGATTTGTTTATCGGTCTTTGCAATGACCGAATAAGGATTACCAAGAAAATAAATGAAAAGGAATATTGATGTAACTTCTAAAACGATAAACAAATAAAATTTCCTTTCATTTATGTAATGCTTACATTTTTGGAATTTTAATCATTTACAATTTTATTGTACTCACCTTTTATTGTATTTCATTGGTTTCATTTTTTTAAGATTTTTATAGCTACATATATTAAGCAATTGATTTTTTATTGTTTATCGTTCAGCACTTAAAGTCATTCATTATTTACCCACGTAGAGTTGTTTTCATTCTCACATAACATCTTTAGGGCCCTCAGTTCGACATTATTTCAGAGGACGACTCCGGTCGTCGATTATTCACGTGGTATTGTTAAATTAGAAGTTCAGAACACTATCACCAGGGTCCCGCAAATTTCCATTCCACTACGGCGTTTCCTCCAGGGCAATCTATTCATTTTATTTTTTTCGTTTGTATATACAGTGTGTTTAAAAATGATTTGAACGATTTCAAACATTTCCTGTAAAATCACAATGCAGGTACAATGCAACAAATGATACAGTTGGATAGAGCACAGGTTCAAGTTTGTTTTGTATACTCTGAACTGTAGGGTCTATACTCCGAAGATCTATACTTCCTCTATTCTCAGAAGGGAGCTACTGTCGTTATCAGTGATAGACGTATGAAAAATATGCTCTGGGAATTAGGACTGAGTAAGTAGTATTCTTACCATAAAAATATATTTAATTCTACCAAGGAACGAGACTTTAGAGACAATTTAAGATGTAAAAACGTAAATGAAAAGCATAAAGAACAGAAAGAAATTAAAAGGTGCCTTTCTTGTTCCCGAGTTCAGAGATAGAAGGGATAAGATAACAAATGGGACTCATAAATCGAAGGTGATATAAGAACGGAATAATTGTGAAAATAAAAGGAAGAAGTAAAAGAAAGTTAAATAATGATGGAAGATTTTATTATATGTGGAAAAAGAAGAACGGAATCTTTAGGTCAATGGGAAGCTGAAAAAGAGAGATAATGTAGAGAAGTGGAGGGGTCCGGGAAAGACTTATTTCAATGAGGAGATGCAGTTGGCAGGTCACCCCAAGCTAAAAGAAATAAGGAGGATATGGAAATTATAACAACAAGAAAAAGAAACTCAAACTATGAAGAGGGAACATGAAATGGAATCAATGATGAGAGAGATACTTACAAAAGTAAACGGAAATGAAAGTGATGTTAAAAGTTTCAAAGAAGAAATTAAAACGTTTAAGATTCAAATCGAGGAAATGGTAAGGAAATTAGAAAGAAGTGAGGAAGAGAAGGAGAAATTAAAGAAGCAAAAGAAGGAAATAAAAGCAAATTCCGAGAAGCAAATTCTGGAATTGAAAGAGAAACTAAGGAAACAAGAAGATAGAAGTAGACGAGGCAACTTTATTTTAGAGGGTTTGAAGGAAGAAGAGAGAGAAAGTTGGAGTAGGATGGAAGAAGTTGCAAAGGAATTTATAAGCAAGAAATTAAAGATAGATTTAAAAATAACTAGGGCTCACCGCATAAGCAAAAAAAGCAAGGCATGCAACAGAATAATTGTGGTGAAATGTGAATCAGAGAAACAAAAGGATGAAATAATGAGAAGTAAGAGAGATTTAAAAGGATCCATATATAAGATCAAAGAAAATTTTTCAGAGGAAACGAGAGAGATAAGATAAAATTTAAATGATATGGCCTTCGAGGAAAGAAAAAAGGGGAATTTAGCCTTGGTGAAGTATGACAAGTTGATTGTAATTGGAAAATATGTAGAAACAAAAGATAAGATAGAGTGGTATGAAATATATAATTTAAAGCAGGAGGCGATTAGAAGACTTCAAAGAGGTAAAACAGAGAAAGACATAAGTAGGAATTGACTAAAAAATAGAGAAACTAATAAAAGACAGGAAGCAGAAAAACAAAACAAAACTAAGGGAAAATTCTATGAAATCGCAATTTTGACATGGAATATAGCAGGTAAAACAAAGGTGGAATGTGAAGATTGGAAGAAAATTATTAGTAAAGATATAATAGCGTTCACAGAGGTATGGATGGAAAAAAAAAAGATAGAAAGATATATAAAGGTATTACCAGAAACACACAAATGGGTTCACTCAGAGGCGAAGAAAAAGGAAAAAATAACAGAGGAAGAGCAAGTGGAGGGATAATAGTTGGCTGGAATAAAAAACTAAATTGCAAACAAGAATTAGAAGGAATTGAAAAAGATGAAAATATAGTGAAAGTGAAGCTAAAAAATGGCGGCGATATGATAATGTTGTACTTTGTCTATAATAATACAGGCAAAGTGAATGTATTAAAAAAAAATAGAAGCAAGCATATATGAGAACATTAAAAGAAGTGAAAATATAATCATAATAGGAGATATGAACGCAAGGACTAAACATGAACAAGGTGTGAGTTACCAAGAAGAAAGGCAGTGGAAGTATAATAGAAGATCAAGAAAATGTATAATAAACACAGAGGGAAGAAATTTGCTAGACTTTTATTATTATATATAATATGAAAATTGTAAAAGGCACCACAAAAGGTGACTAAATGGGAGAGTTCACCTTCAGGAACGTAAAGGGGGCGTCAGTTATAGACCTAGTAATTGCAAATACAGAATTTTGTAAGAATATTATAGACTTTGCAGTAAAAGAAATTGAAGGATCAGACCACTTCCCGATAGAATTAAAGAGTTAAAAAAGAGGGAGGGGAGAGTATAAATAAGGATAAGGAAAAGAAGGAGAAAGAAAAACTTAAAGAATTTGATATTATAAAATGGAATGGAATATATAAAAAAAATATTTAGGGATGATTGTCAAAAAAGCTTGGAAGTATTGAAATTCAAAGATCAAATAGAAGAGTATAAAAATTGACAAAGATAATGGATAGAAGTTAAATAAAGAAAACAGTACAAGCAAGGGAGTTAGTTGAAAAAAATAAAAACAAATGGTTTGATAAGGAGTATAAGAAGTTAAAAGGGGATGTCGGTAAAGCAAAAAAAAATGGAAAAAGGAAAATGAAAAGATTAAGAGAATTATATACATAAAGTTAAAAATTATAAGAAAAAAGAAATTGGGAAGAAAAAAAAATAGACGAAATAAAGAAATGTAAATATGAAAATGAAAGAGGTTGTCCCAAATTCGACGATTTTGGCCCCACTCGGATTGCGATGAAAATTGGTATGCAGACTCCGTAGGGAGTTTAGGGTCTACAGTAGCAATTACAAGTGTGCCCGACTTCCGGTTAGACCGGAAATGGGTGAAGTTTGCTGTTCATTTCTATGTTGAGATATTTGCTAAGACATCGGCCTCTCACCTCTGAGTCCCGAGTTCGGTTCTCATGTGGGTTTCGTGATGGTGGACGATCCGCGCTGGGCAGGTTTTCTCGGTGTTCTCCCGTTTCCCCTGCACTTCTCCCACCATACTTTCTCCGTCTTTCTCTCCATCTGTCCATATTTCCGTGGGATAGTACAATAGACCTTTGGTCGCAGTGCTTGGCTTCTGACACCCACCTTTACTACATACATACATACATACATACATGTTAAGATATCAAAATGAAACCTAAGCCAATCGATAGAGCTCGTTGTGGTGAGTGAAATGATATGTCATATGTCTAGCTGGCACTTCCGGTAAAAGGGATATTTAAGTATATTCTCATGAGTTTAATACCTTTTCTCGTTGAAATGGTTGAAGATCAACGATTCAATCTTCTGGTATCTCCTTGGCACGGAATGACTGAAGGCATTCAGCAATTCCCTCAGCTAAATGATCAAGATTTTGAGCAACTGTCCGGGCCCTATCAATACTCTTTAGCTATGTCCTACATTGCTGATCATGTGTTTGACGGGGAGATAGAATTTCATGTCTATGGGGAGCAGGTTGCGATTCGCTATCAAAATTATGGATTGCATATTAAGGCACCTGCTTTGATTTGTACCAAGGTGCACTATAGTCACAAAAATGCCACGTAGTACAAGCTGTACATACTAATCGATCAAAATCTCAGTGGACGAGACTCAATTATTGGTTTCTATTGTTAATGCTGCAGCGGCGGAAGACCCAATTCAGCTTGTGCTCATGTAATGGCAGTGTGTTGGTATCTGGGGAAAGGACAATATGAAACCTTCGATTCTCCATCTGAGTTTCTGTATCACCAAGTTCCTGCAATTCCGGTAGAAAAAGACGATGATTCACTGGACTTTAATGTAGCTGCTGCCGCCCAAGAACAAGAAGGCTTCTCTCCTGCAGAAGATGCCTTGTATATACTGCATTGTATACACGATACTTCAATCAAGATGTATTCGAAAATCATAATAAAATCACTAAAAAAATAATGATACACCAGTACTTTTTAGTTTCTGCATTTTTCTTTCAGCAAACTTAGTTTTACCAATTATAATGGTCAAACCGGAAGTGCCAGCTAGACATATGACGTATCACTTTACTCACCATAACGAGCTCTATCTATTTGCATAGGTTTCATTTTGATATTTCAACATAGAAATGAACAGCAAACTTCACCAATTTCCGGTCTAACCGGAAGTCGGGCACATATCTAATTGCTACTGTAGATCATACACCACCTACGGAGTCTGCATACCAATTTTCAGCGAAATCCGAGTGGGGCAAAGGTTTCATTTTGATATTTCAACATAGAAATGAACAGCAAACTTCATCCATTTCCGGTCTAACCGGAAGTCAGGCACACTTGTAATTACTACTGTAGACCATACACCACTTACTGAGTCTGCATACCAATTTTCAACGAAATCCGAGTGGGGCCAAAATCGTCGATTTTGGGACAACCTCTTTGGGAGGTTCTAAAAAAGAAGGAAGCAGAGGGAAGGTAAGAGAAAAAATACCTAAATTTGAAAATTAGGGATGGGAAAATTATTTTTTAAATCTGTTAGAAGGAAAAAGGGAGAGAGTATATATAGAGGGGGAAAGAAAGGAGGAAGAAGAGAGTAACCGTCAAACTTGGAATAAAGAATTTAAAATCAATGAATTAAAACAAGCAATTAAGAAAATAAAGAATAAAAAGGCGCCAGGAAAAGACAAAACCACAAATGAAATGATCAAAAATGTAAGTAGCGAGATGTATAATAGATTCCTAAAATGTATGAACTATTTTTGGCAAAATTAAACTATCCCGGAGGAGTGGAAGGAAGCCGTTATAGTACCAATTTTTAAAAAAGGGGTAGGGGGAGAGATAAATTGAAGAATTATAGAGGATTTACCATGTTGAATAGTTTGTTTAAAGTTTATGCTTATATGATACAAAATATATTAAAAGAATGGGCAGAACAAAATAATGTATTATCAGAAAATCAGGCGGGGTTTAGGAAGAACTATTCACTATAGATCAAATTTTTACTTTAAACGCAATTAGCTTTTAATTGAGAAACAATTAGCTTTAAAAAGAAAGAAAATTTATGCCTTGTTTTTGGATCTCTCGTCGGCATTTGACAAAGTGGATAGAAAGATTCTGTTTAAAAATTGGAAAAAATGGGATTAGAGGGAAATTTCTTAATGGTTATAAAAGAAACGTATAAGGAAACAAAGTATCAAGTAAAGATAGAAAATGAATTGTCAAAAATTTTTTGGGGAAATAAAGGACTGAGACAGGGGTGCCCACTCAACCCTTTACTTTTTATTATCTATATATATATAGAAGGTTTAGAAAAAAAGCTGAAAGAGGCAAGTACAGGAGCTGTTAAGATTGGACAAAGTAACATAAGATATCTTGCTTATGCCGATGATATTGTAATAATATCAAATAATTATATAGAGAAGCAGGTAAAGATAAATATTACGGCAAAATTCTTAAAAATTCTTAAAGGGATTAAAATTCGAAATTAATTTGCAAAAAAACAAAAATGGTTATCTTTAAAATGGGGGAAAAAGAGCAAAAAATGATTAATGGTTTTGGAAGGGAAAGGTAATTGAAATAGTAAATGAGTGCAATTATTTAGGATGTTGGATGAATGGACACAATAGGCCAATAAGTCAGTTAAAAAATTTAGGTAATAAAAGTACAATAGCGGCAGTGGAAACAAGTAAAAATAATTAAACCGACGGTAATAGGTTCGCCTAAGACGCATCTGTGGCTCTTTAATAAATTAACTAAAAGCTCTATGATATACGGGGTAGAAATTTGGGGGTGGGCAAAAAGAGGGGAATTAGAAAAATTACAAAGAAAATATATCAAAATTCTTTTAGGATTAAATTGGAATACCCCAAATTATATTCTGAGAACGGAAATTGGTTTTGAAGAAGTGTTTATCCTTCAATTGAAAACAGCTGTAAATTATATTAGGAAAATTTTTGAGATGGAAAATTGTAGGTTTCCAAAACAATGTTGGATTCAAATGGAAAACGATAGAGTAAATGGGTTAAGAAACAATTGGAGAGATGAAATTTCAAAATTTTTAAATAGTATCGGTCTATCACATGAATGGATGGAAGAAAATTTTAGGTTTGGAAATAGAAATGTATTTAAAGAAATAAAAGAATGGAAGATAACGAGTGGGAAGAATTGAGGCATAAAATTGTAGCTTCCAGTTATAACATTTGGTATAAAGATATTTATTCGAATAACATTATGAAATATTACTTAATTGGAACAGATAAATGGTGGGCAAAAAAGTTATATTTGAAATTAAGATTTGGAAATTTTAATAATATAAATATGTGTAACAAAAAATGAGAAAATTTTTGTAACTTTGTAAAATAGGAGACTTAACTTTGGAACATATTATTTTATATTGTGAAAGTTTTAAAATAGAAAGAGATAAATGGGTAAAAGTCAAAAAGGAACTTACAGAAAAAGAAAAAATGCTAAAGCTGTTATATGTAGGGAATCGCAGTGTAAATTTATGTATGTTTGTTAATAAAGTAATGGAGAAGTGGTCTGATATTTTAAAAAATACAGAAGTATAAATGGCAATTACGTTTAAAATAAAAAAAGGGGCGTCCTCACACCTCTCTTGTCAAGCCCGCACAGGAGTTTAATTAGAATATTTTGTATATTTTTTTTTTACGTTTAGTATTTTACAGTATGTCTTTTGGGTAGATTTATATAATAAGGAAAAGGGGGAAGAGAGAATATTGATATTATTGTAAATATACTAAATATTTTTAAGATATGATTTTTAAGAGAATAAATTCAAATTCAAATTCAATTGTTAAAGCCACAACCAATCAAATCATTGTACATAGTCTTTAAATATCCATGTAATATCGAAAATAAACAGTTCTCACAGTTTTCAGAGTTCCAATAGAGCACAGGTTCAAGTTTGTTTTGTATACTCAGAACTATAGAGTACGACCTATATTTGTCACACGGTAACTGGAAACCCAATTACGCAGTCCTGGCTAATGTGATAGCAGGGCATCACTGGCTGTACCGCCGTATAACAAACGATTGACTCCGCCGCTCTCCAAATGGTGTTATCGACAAAATACTGTTCATAGGTGCGGAGAAAGCATACTGGGTTCTCGAATATCACGCAACCAGGTCGGTAACGATGGTACAGCATGGTTTTTGCACCAAATTTCAGAATAACCCATCCGCCAAGAATTCCATTGGTAACTGGTACGAGCAATTTACGAGAAGCGGGTGCATTTGCAAGGGCAAGTCGAGTGGCCGACCCACAGTCCGAGAAGAACGTGCGCCGCATTCGGGACACGTACTCACGTAGCCCTAACAAATCAACGCGAAGTGGAAGGCAGTGCAGGCTTCATTTTTGGAACGTTATTATTAATTACACTAGACTGCGATGGTTCTGTTTTCTAAGTTTTGATGATTGATTCCAGTGTATGTTTGTGCGCTGAATCCAAAAATGACTTTAGTTTTTTCCTATCACGTCAGAATTTTTTGCAAATCGCAATTTGCCAAATGTCGAAAAATATCACAATAAATATGAGACTTAATGACATAATAGGTTTGTTTCGTATAAAACGTATTATTTTGCGTCTTATAATACATAATTTATAATAAAATAAAAAAATGAAAAACTCACGATTTTTGTCGTTTTGTCGATGTCTCTTTGGACCAGCCTGAAACCTCTGTTTCAGGCTTTTCCGTGGATGTGGTCTTTTGGGATCATCTCGGTTGAACATTCAGCAATAGTCCGCCATCATTGTAGTATTACATCTTCCTTGGTAACGCTTTTCCATTTCTTTGATGTCCTGATGGAATCTCTCACCCATCTCTTCCCTAACGGTACCCAGATTCTAAGGAAATTAGACCAAATGTGAATGAAGGAAATGAAACTTCAAACTCATGGAACAGCCTATATTTTGGTACTTCTACAGCATAGTCTCAACGATAGATTTGAAATGCTGATCCTTCTTGTTGCCCAGAAACTTGGTTTACTACGTCTTTAAAGGCGACCCAGGCTTTTTTTTTCAGCAACTTCCATTTCTTTTTCAAAATTTCCATCTTTCCAAAGTTTTTTAATGTCCGGACCCGTAAAGATGCCCTTTTTTTGTTTTGCGGTTGACGAGGCTGGAAATTTGATACAAATGAACTGGAAACATTGACCATGTTTTGGTAAGGCTTTCATAAATTGCTTCATCAAGTCTAATTTAATATATATAGGTGGATGGAGAACTTTCGTCGACTCG
Source organism: Thereuonema tuberculata (assembly GCA_023159025.1). Taxonomy (NCBI): domain Eukaryota; kingdom Metazoa; phylum Arthropoda; class Chilopoda; order Scutigeromorpha; family Scutigeridae; genus Thereuonema; species Thereuonema tuberculata. Next base: position 21,686 of record JAFIDM010080222.1, on the reverse strand, counting down.
ATGAGAGGTTTTTGAGCACATTTTTTACTCCAGGTTCCAATGAAGCTCGTTGTGGCCAATCTTTCTGTTTCCAGTGAGTTTCCCTGTCTCTGCTATCCCACTCACATAAAAAACAAGGAAACTTTGCGTACCAGCCTAGCTGTCCAAGGATGATCGATATAACTTTGATCACCACAAATGATCCACTTACGATCGTCGTATTTAATTTTCTGGAGAACAAATTTTAAATTGTCGTACCGTCCTTTTAAGTGCACAGGATGCCCTATGGATATTGACGCATACCTGTTTAGTCAGATGTAAGTCGCGAATCAAATCGTTCTGTTCAGTTTGTGTAAATGGTCGTGGAGCAGAGTTACCAGGTTTGTACGCCTCTTGGTTATCTTCGGTTTCTTCACTTGATTTAACTTCTGAACCATCAACATCAGGTAAATGTTCTGGTCTGGATAGGTAGGTCTGGACAGGACATAAAGCCTATGGCAGATTTGGATAGACGATATTCTTTGAAGCACGTTGTTCACCCATTGACCACCGTCTCAGTCCTTCAACACGTATAGCAAACATAGCGGGGGTGCCCAAGTTTTGTCTTGATCTCCTACTATTAGACAGAAATACGCGAGATACACTTGCCGCACGAACGATGTTATATGTCTTTTTGCTTTGACACCATTAACTCACCACAAATGTAACCAACGGAATCTGCTGACTTTTTACAGCCTCTTGACGCTGTTTCGAACACTGTATGTTTGCTTTTTAGCGTATATCTTCCGCCGCAAACACTTTTTAGTTTCGGGGAGGATACATACCAACGGTGGCGCTAACACTGACAGTTGAGATGAACAACACGTTGAATGACGAATGTGCTGCTTCTGTGTTTATTATGTCAATGATTCGTTTTCATCATAAACCAACAGATGGCAGCATTTCCTGTGTATTTTAATCTGTCAGTACGTCTTATATTTGTGATTTTTTTCGATATATAGCAGATTTTGACAAATTGCGATTTGCAAAAAAATCTGAAGTGATGAACAGAAACAAAGGTCATTTTTGGATTCATCGCATAAACTTATATAGGAATCCATCCAGAAAACTTGAAAAAAATCATGCAACCGAAAAAATGCAGGCCTGGGAATCTGAAAACATGTTAACATTTTTTGAATAAAATTCCTTTTCCTATATTTTAATTTTTATATAAAATAAATATTAATGTAACCATAAATGTTTGCTTCATTAAAATATTTTGGATTCAAAATATTAGAGAGCATTAATTAGATCCTAATCCGTTTTTAAAAAAAAAAATTTTCAGAGAATGTTCCGAACCATTTGATTTCGTTTTCATTTTTGTCGATTTAATTGTAGATATAATTAACTTTTAATTTTTTTACACATTTTAAAAATAACGCTTTTCATTATATTTTGCTTTATTCTGACTTAAGTTATGGAGTTCTAATTCCTTACCTTAAAAATTTCAAATAATTTATCTTTTTCACCTGTTACAGAATGTCAAATTTTGGTGGAGACTGTACGGAAAAGAAAGGAAAAACACTCATGAGTAGATGTGGTGAATACAGTGAAGATTATAGAGAAAGAATGATGAAAATCTTACGGCCTATTATCCAAAAGTACTATCCCAAATGCACGGTTGAGAGTAAAGGTAATGATGAAAGCAAACGTATTGATAATAGTTCAATAGGCAATAATTCAAGAAAGAAGCTTACTCCGGCCCATGGGATTATTTTGATTTTCTCTGCATTTATTACTTTTCTTAATTTCTGAGGAAACCTTTAGCCCTGGGCTGATCAAGGAAAGACTGCTAAATAGTAGAACTTAACTAGTTTGTTAGTTAATACAACAGCTGAGGTATTACAGCTGAATCACTAGTATTATTCAAGTTAGTTAATTTGTATTGTTAATCAGTTAATTTAATCAAAGAAGATATTCTAGATTACATTTGTTTTATAAGAAGAAGCTTTTTTTTTTATTTCTTATTGGATAACGCATTTTGCAGACTGCTGCTAATAACTGAGCAAATTCCCAAGTAATAATGATCTGGAAATCTGATCCTGACAGTTACGAACATTATAATTTGGTTTTAATACTATTGATAAATTCTCTGAAGTGTTTGTTTAAAAGACAATAGCCTTTTGTTTCAAAGCTCCCATTAGGAAATTATAATAATGTACTGTGGGTGGCATTCCCAATCCCACATTAGCTGCCCGATGCTTCCCCGGATGCCCCACGCTTGAATGGAAGTTTACCCCAACGCCCAGCAATGCAGGAAAGCACTACTTCGCAATGTGACATTGGAAATTCACCCGACAGTGCAGTAATCAATGTTTTTCCTAAAACTAACTCATCTTGATCACTCAAATGGTTCATAATCTTATTATTGTAACTCTATCAATCAATATAATATTTATTTTGTATTATATTATTGTATTTGAGCAAAGTAAGTACAGAAAGCAGTTTTAAAACAATGGTTTTTAATGTACAAATGTAATAAATATAATATAAAACATCACACGTACTTATTATCTCAAAATAAATGATTTAACTTTATTAAGTAAATATGAGTAGGATATTTCTAATATTTGTTTTTAAATTTATTAAATTATTTTGATTAGTAATTTGGTTTGTAATAACATTACAACAACACGTTATGCAGTTTACAAAAACAAATACAAAAATATTGAAATTAGTTGAAGTATAAAATAGGATATAACAACATAAAGAACTTTTTATACGAAAAAAATGAATAGACACAAAATAGGATGATTAAATTATAAATGAAAGGATGTTGAAATGCTTGATAAAGAAAATAAAATAATCGGAAAAAATAATAAGATTAAGGGGCTACATATTAATACAAACGGAAATTGAAGGATAAAAAGAAAGATCATTACAGCAATGCAAGGAAATGGAAGTAGCACGGAATGTATTAAAGAACTAAATTAAAATTACAGATCAAAACTGATTAAACAAATAGAAGCATCTGAAAGGTATGGATTGATGAATGAAGAAATCATATTTGCAATTGAAAGTCTCTCCAATGGAGGAAGGAGATGGATGTGAAAATATATCTGATGGAATGATAAAAATGTTGAATAAAAAAACAGAAGGATAACTTATAGAAATAATTAAGAAGATTTGCATTCCCGTTTAATCATTAGAAGATTTTAGAACTCAATATGCATAAAGGTACCTAAAGAGAAGCATGGAGATAATTGTTATGAATTCAGAACACTGTTTAATCGAACATCCAAACTAATATTATAAAATGATAAAACAATACCATTAACACTAACATAATAACCACATAAATGAAAAATTTAAATGGGTTTATAAAAGGTTAAGGGGCAATAAATGCAGTATTAATCTTCACCTGTTTAAAGAAACAATAATATTACTTAGAAGTTCAATTATATTCTTCATACATTTCAAGAAAGCTGTTTGTAAAGTAAACCATGAAAAAAATATTGAAATATTAGAATAAACTGATGTCGAAAATAAAGATGAAAATAGCCTGACAAATATTATCTTACTTTCGCAACAAAAACACATATATGGACATGATAACAAAACTTAGCTGAAGAGAGGTGCTAGGCAAGGCTACGTTATTTCTCAAATCTTCCTGAATATCTTCATCTCTATATAAAAGAGGACCTTTGTTTGTTCACTATACACTCCGGGGCCCTCTGACCGATCTAGTCCAAATTTTACTTTTTAGGATGCTACGGAAAAAAGAATACAAGAAGCCTGGACACATCTCACACTTCCCGGATTTCATTTCCTTGACACTTTTTATAACAATACCTTCCATCTCTGTTTATAGAATGCACCTGACTCCCGAACTTCACTACCAGCCAATCACACAAGGGTATTGCGAGCAACCTACCACAAAAACCAAATATTGTGATTCAGAGAGATGCGAAATTTTCTGCATTCTTATAATTGCTGAGTATATGAATTCATTCAATCAAAATGAGACTTTTAACTTTCTTGGCGACGACGATTAAAGAATTCTTCTCAGGTTTCCAGCCAAGTAAGTGTTTTTGAGTGATCATAGTCTTCTGATGCTTCATGGCATTCATCTTCAGGGAATGAGAAGCAAGATCACCATGGGATTTTTAAATCGTTTGAGCGCCGCTCTCTGTTCAGTTCGCGTAGTCAGATAGAGGATTTTTGACGCGAAAATGGACGGCTCTGCTTAATTCGTTGCGAAATGCGATGGCTGCGAATCATATGCTGCTGAGTTTTAACCCGATGTCTCTGTTCACAGTATTGGTTTCATCTTTAATGGCAATGGCTTCCCGGCTGAGACGATCCTAGTAGCTAGAGGACTTCGCAATGATAAAGGTGCCGGAGAATTCGGGCAGCTAGCCATGATCGATGCAATGCTCGGCCAGGCCCGATTTCTTCTGGCCAAGCCGTATGTCTAGCTGATGCTCCCGCCAACGGGTCCCCATCCTACGACCTATTTCACTGATATAGGTCCTCCCACTGGTGCAGGAAATACGATAAACGTCGGGAGGTTTTAGTCCCAGATCGTCTTTTGCAGACGAGAGAAAACTTTTGTTGGGGAGGAGGGATGTAAATTAAACGTATAACGTATTTTTGAAGAATATTTTCTTCTGTTTCTTAGAAATTTCAGCGTAGGGAAGAGGCGTTCGAGCAGATTTTAGAATGGCTATTACTTTTGTGTGGGCGGTAACCATTATCAATGGGGGTGGTTCGAAGATGTTATAGTTCTCCGGATAGGCTTTCTTTATCGGAGATGGTGAAGGTACAGCCGACCAGGGCGGAGATGATGGCGTTGCGTTGGAACGGATGGTGGCTGATGGAGGCATTGAAATTCTTATCGATGTGGGTTGGTTTATGGGAGACGCAAAGACGTAATGTCCCGTCACGTTTGCGTCGGATGAGGATGTCCAGAAAAAGAATGGCGCCATCTATTTCCATATCCATTGGGAAGGTAATGCTGGGGTTTCTACTATTTAAGAAGAACTCCATTAGGGACTTACGACCATGCGGTCTAATCACGAAAGTGTCATCGACGTAACGGACGAAGGAGTAAGGCGGAACTTCGAATGCTTGTATTACTCCAAAATTCTTACTTGGCTGGAAACACGAGAAGAATTCTTTAATCATTCAATCAGGAAACCTCAAGCTCTGTAGAGGAAATAAAATAATAAGTATCACTTGTGGTACCGGAGGTAGGATCCTTAATTTTTGAAAGCCAGGAATGCTTGTGTTTTCGAAATTTTTTTTACTGAATAAAAATATGTATTTCTCACTAATATTTTTAATTAATGCTGTTTTTTCAGATTTCTGATTTGTAAACAATAAAGCTGTGCATTTGGTTGTAAAGCTTAACATTCCATCGGGCGAAACCGATCTCCTAGGCACACCTCAAACTCTTTTGTTTGCCCCTCCCCCGCTAAATTTTTTTGCGAGGTGTCCATCCTAGTAGCTTCCGATTTTCCAGTGCTAATAACAATGGCAAGGTTAGTTCGTGATTTTCGTTCTTCATCTTCGGTTGACAGACGAAATGATCGCACAGGCTGATTGCGCTCGATTACGTTGCAGTTTGACAAATAAGAATTTTTCAAAATTTCAATTATTTTTAATACTGTATGACATTGTGTCGATAATAATGTCATATTATATAATATTTCGTAATTATCTATAAAAAAACTCTCTCACAACCCTTGTGTTTGGTCAACTTGCTCAACGCAGTCAGAAGTCTATTGGTTTAAATATACGTAAATATACGTTTTCTTTAAAGACTAATTAAACCTGTTTTACTGCTCCTGCGGTATTTTTATACTGTGTGGGTGTTTAGTACGAAGTGTTAACAATTGTTTTTTATAAGAAAAAACGTTTATATCTGTAGAAAAGATTATTAAATCAAGGGGTGTACAAATTTCGGTAATTTTTGGTAGCAAAATTTCCGTTTCCTTTAAAGACTGTATCAAACTATTTTATTACTCCTTCTGTATTTTTATAATGTTTAGAGGTTCCCAATGAATAGTTAACAATTGTTTTTAGTAAGAAAATTTTTTTTTATCTGTCGAAAAAAAATTTAATAAAGTGGTGCCTCTCAGGCTCGTTGCGCCCGACCTTGTGCCACGCCGTATTGTTCCCGACGGAGTGTTAAATAAATGTATTTTTCTTCTAATCATTGTTCTTTTATTAGATTCTCACATTCTATAATTGAAATTAGGCATTCGTTGATTCATGAGTCCAATTTACTTTTAAAATATAGATGATACCATCAAAGACAGAGTTAATGCTGATTTAATGTTCGATTTCACTTAAGCCCTTATAGAGGGAATTTATCAGATTTCTTAACATCGAATCATCAACTTAACCTTTGTAATTGAAGGATTACAATTGAATTAATTATAATAAATTATGAAAACTTTAATCCTCTAAAGGTTCAGAAATTCGTAACAGCTGCTTATTTTTTGAGAAATCTCAGTAATCTTCTTCATCCACACTTATCTTTGAATGACTCCCAATAAATTTGATTTCTTATCCAGCGCATTGTAAATTTCATTTATATATTTTGATGATTTAAAGTTACTACAGTAAAGCAGTACACTTATGAGTTACTTTTGGGAAGTATTTCTTTATAATAACTTCATAAACTCCTGAATACAATTTTGTTTCTCCAGCTTTCTCCAGCTTTATGTATTTTTTTTTCACTAAAAGACCGTTTTCCATGATTAATAATTTTCAATTTATTGCTTTTGTTCAGTTTTTATTTTATCTATAGGCTCTTGAAACTACTAATTTTTTTAGATTAAAATTTGGATCACTTAAATATTTCTGTATATTATATATATTTGATAGGTAATGATGAGTATTGGAAATTTTTATTTGACGCAGTTTCCTTAATAAAAATACATTATGTAGATTTGGCTTAACGTATTTATATTTGAACTAAGCTTGATTAAATAACACAGAACTAAAAATTTAAAAAAAATACTTTTCAAAAAACACAATTAAAATAATTTTTACAGAGTAAAGGTTTCGTCCTTCTGAAAATGACGTTATCAACGAATATCTTGCAATAAAACAAGTGTTTAAATACAAAGGGTGATCAATCGATTTTCTTAATATAATTTACACCAATGAAAAATTTTGGAAATTTATACCAATAGAAGGAAGCCAGTTCAGCTGGTTATGTGTCTTCAGTAGGCAATGAGAGACGATGAGCATCTGTAATCGTACTGACGTGGGCGTCGAAAGCAAATGAAGTTTTCGGATGAGACAATACTGAGGAGCTTTCGACAGAGGTCCAGTTCTTCACGCATCTCAGTGATGTCTGGTCCAAAAACTTCATTTCCTTTCAAAGCCGACGTCAGTACGATTACAGATGCTCCTCGTCTCCACTGCCTACTCAAGACTCCTGACCAGCTGAACTGGCTTCTTTCTAATGGACTAAATTTTCGAACTATTTCGTTGGTGTAAATTATATGAAGAAAATCGAATTATCACCCTTTGTATTTAGGCATTTGTTTTATTTTATTATATTAGTTAATAAAGTCATTTTCAGATTACAAAACCAGTCCTCTGTAAAAGTCATTTTTAATGTGTTTTTTTTAACATGTTTAAATGTTTTTTTAATCATTATTATGTGTGTTGGCTTTTTTACTTTATTATGAATTTACTCACACACGTTAAAATTGCAATTCAATGTGTTTTTTTAAAAACTCTTTTTAAAATTTTTTAGTTGTGTGTGTCATCATTTTATTAAGCTTAGTTCAAATATGAACAAGTTAAGCCAAATCTTCCTATGTATTTATTCACCGTTTTTCTTGTGTTGAATATGGGCTTCATTACAACAGAGTCCAGCCTTATTATTTTATCCGCCAGTTCATAAAATCCATCCGACGGATTGCAGCCATAAGAACAGCATTAATTTTTAATAATATCTGCCGGAGATATGATTTAATAAGCTACCTACTTCACTAAAAGTTAAGGTATGTGAAAATTCTGTTCAAATTCTATGACACCTTCAAAAAACTAAGAAAAGTATTATTTCAGTTCGACTGACTAAATTCCATAAGAAGCAAAAATGTACTATTAATTTTATAAAATTTCTGTCTATGCAAAACCCACAAGAATATTTTAAGAGAACCTGCAAGAGCATTTCAAAATTCTTATAAAAAAATTGCTTGAGATCACTTAAAGAAATTAACTTCTTTAAGTTTAAAAAAGTTGCCTTTTAAATTTAATCCCATTTCCAGAGTTGTTAATGCCAATAACTATAAACTATCAATTCATCAACATCAGGTTCTCAATAGAGGCTTGAAGTTCATCAATCCTTCAATCCCAAAGTTATATCAGATTCTTGCTCCAATTGAATCCACCTAGCTTCCTTTCCCAACAAAATGGTTCCGCCCAACCTTCGTTCATCCATCGATAATGTCATCAGAAGTTCTCTGCTAATCTACAACAACCTTAGTCCCATTGAAATGGCAGGCTTTCAGGACTTAAAAAAAGAGGCGTTAAAGATTGTCAGCGCCGACAAAGGGGGAGACGCTGTCGTCCTGGAAAGTCACCAATACAAGGACATGGCCTTTGTTTTTTGGACTCTATCCCTGGAATAAATTTCGTCTCTTTAAACACTAGGTCAATCCTAACTTATAGTAGAGACTTTTCCGCAAATTAGCCTTCGACGGTTATATAAACAATACTCTAGCTAACAAACTTAAAGACAGTGCATTTTCTATTCCGAGTCTACGCCTTCTCCCCAAAATACATAAGGACAAAATAATAACAGGATCTTTCAAGCGAGGCCTATCGTCAATTGTAACAATACAGCAATTAAAGAACTCTCAGAAATCATTTACAGTGATTCCTTTAAGTATTGTTTCCAATTTTAACTTACCCAATAGTTTAATTGTCGTCAATAAGATTAATAATCTTCAGTACATTCTTAATTTCTCCTTGTTTTCATTAGACGTTGAGGCATTATTCACTGCTATATCATATAATTTAATTTTGTAAATCCTTTAATCATTTGATCCATAACCACTTCCATAGCTTCATCAATAGACAACAATTTCAAACATGTTGTCACCTTATTGCGGCTTGATTCAAGTTACAATTGTTTTTTTCATTTGAAGGAATGTTTTGCCGCAAAGAAAGTGGGCTCTTTGTGGGTTTGTCTTCTTCTGCTGTTTTAGAAGAACTAGTAAAGATTCACATTTGAAGATAGATATTTCTTATTTATAATGATGGGGAACTTGCATTCCCTTCTATTGTAGATATGTCGATGACCTTCTGTTTTACACCGATTCCAGTATTCAGGAAGGCTTAATGAATAATATTAATAAAATACATTCCAATATTAATTTCAAACTTGAAAAAGAACTGGATTCTTCCATTCCATTCCTGGACATTTTGAGTACCCGTTCACAGATAAACTTTGTTACCTCTACGTATAGGAAGTCTTTCAATCATGGAATCATTTTGAACTTCTTCACTCATTGCCTCATTTCGTTCAAGATAAATAACATTCGCAAGGTATTAAATAAGGCTTTCGCTTTATTAACCAACATTGAAAACTTTAATAAGGAAATTGAAATCATCAAATCAATTTTTGTTAACAATGATTACCCTGTTCATTTCATCAAGAAGCAAATCACTTAAGCATTCCAAGCATACTATAATAATGAATACTATTCTATTTGTTACTAAATTCAAACCGGACTACTTAATTTCTATTCCGTTTCACCAATATCTTCTCAGCTTTATATAACATATTGAAACAATAATATTGCTTGCTCTCTAAGTAACAGATCAAACTGTCATGAACATCATCTGATCAGAGGGGTTGTTTACACTATCAAATGTTATAATAATGCATGTCTCTAGGAGAAACTAGACAAAACCTTTAGCAGCGACTATCTCAGCACTGTATAGCTGTTAAAATTCGTGATCTTAATTAGGCCACTGCGTCCTAAGCTTATCTACTAGGCCATCAACTTGAATACAACAAATCCATCGTTTTATGTTCTGAACCCAACCACTTCTTGCACAAGTGGAAGGAATCTGTGTTCATCCGCACAATGCCTAATTGTTATAATGAATGTTTATCAGTTCAAGTGATAGCTGATTATGGTTTTAAAAAATAGTCATTTTTCTCTATGCTTCCTGTATTTTTCTTGGCCTTTCCTCTCCACTTTCCTCTTTTTCTCCATATATTTCTAATTTTTATTTTCAGTGAAAAAGCCTGGTTAATGTCGGATTGGTTCCTTGCAACTCTTGTGATGGGATCAATCTAGGCACATTCCTCGGCTGATAGATGCAACAACTCAACCTTTTGTCGAAAGTTCCTTAGTGGATGTCAGGTCCAAAAACTTCAATTTCCTTTCAAAACCAACTTCAGTACAATTACAGATGCTCCTTATCTCCCATTGTCTACTCAAGACACCTGACTAGCTGAACTGCCTTTTTTCTATTGGTCTAAATTTCCGAAATATTTTGTTCGTGCAAATTATATAGAGAAAATGGAATGAGCACCCTTTGTATTTAAGCAGTTGTTTTATTGTATGATATTAGTTGATAATGTCATTTTCAGAATGACAAAACTGGTGCTTTGTAAAAATTATTTTTATTGTATTTTTTAAACAAAATCTTTTTAAAATTTTTCAGTTGTGTATGTCATCATTTTTTCAAGCTTAGTAAAGTATATTAAATTAAAACAAAAAACATAATATTATAAAGGAAAATTTTTGAAGTCTTCACGGTGACTTAAGACTTAAGAAAATATGTCTCTATAATATAATGTTTTTTTTTTTTTTTGATGAAATAAATAATATGCTTGTGACAAGGTTTTTACAGTTTCCTAAACTCAAAGTTCTCTATCTTTTTCCTAATATCTGAAAAAGATCTAAAAGCAATTTGTTTCTGTATTTAATTATTAATTCTGTGGAGTTCTGAGCCAGCATCTCAATATTCGATCCTTAATCTCATGTACGTTACTGAGTAATTTGCAAGAAATACAATTTCGAAAATTATAAGCGATGAACATAACTAATAATCTGGACTTATCTTCTTTTTTTAATTATACAAGAATTATTAAAAGAGTTAATAATGACTTAATTGTGATTAAAATAATTTTAGATTCATTATTTGAATCAGAATGGAGCTGAACAAAAATTTAAGAAGTGACAGATTGGCTGTAGCATTGTAGAAGCTCTTGATACTCAAACTTGCCTTGATAGAAAAAATACATTGCTATAGAAATTTCTTTAACGTTGAAGTGAAGATAAAACCATTTGAAAACAAGTGTTAAATCATGCAAAAACAAAACATAAAAAGCCCAATGCATTAAAAAAAAATTGTTTATGTAAACGTACACAATTTATTGTAGCCTCCAAAACACCCTTCAAAAAAATATTGTCACATAGTTTGTCCTGTTTACATTGATTTCGATAAAGTACAGTCGTTACCAATGGATACATTAAATTTATAGAATTCCAAATATGTCTTTGAAACATACAACAAAACATCTTCGCCCTATATGTTCAATACAAAAGTAATTTTTTTTTCAACTTGTTTCGAATCAGAATAATATTTTGGACAAGGTTACTCGACAAGTAAGAAAAGAGTTTGGATAGTTGCAGACTTGGAAATGATTAAACATAAATCTTCAAGACATAACACGAAAACGCTGCTTTCCACCAATATTTCAAACTTTTAATCAAAGAACTATTTCAAGATTTTTATATCTACCTAACAAAAAGAGAATATCTTCCTTTTCTTATATAACAAACAAATCCTTCACAAAATCAAAGGGCAACAATAACAATAAAGCAACAAATGCACGAAATCAAACATGAATAACAACAACAAAACAATAAAAACACATCATCCAGGAATTAACGTTAAAATTAACAAAATCAAATAATACAAACGTGTAAAACAAAAATTAAAATAATACAGACCTACACCAAGTTCAGTAATTCTTTAAATTTTACATTGTTGCTCATAAATTTTGTAAAAATACAAAACGAAATTTCGTTTAATTTTAAAGATATATCTTTGTTTACACATCGACTCCAATTTTAAGCAAAGATCCTAAAATTAATGTTTCAGATCCTCTTGTGATTCATACAAAATTTTGAATAATGGATCAGGATTATGGTTAACCCACATACAATGGCCTGCCCATTCGGATACCCCTTTTCAAATTATTCCTATATGCTCTCAAATGCTCTTGTACACGTTCTTTTAATGATCTGCCCGGACTTCCAATATAAAATACTTGACAATCTCTTTATTTTAAAATATTCATAACTCCCATTTTGTGTAAATCTTTAATGTCTTTGTTTCCAATCTTCTTCCTAAATAATTTATTACCTTTGTAATAAATAATTTTCATTTAATTTTCTTTGCACACTTCTTTGATATTTTTGTCCAAATTAAATCCAATATGTAAATTTAAATATTTGAAATTAAAATTTTTTTGAATCTTATCCACTTTAGCTGTATCCACTTTAGATCTGTTCTTATATGTAAAAAATTTATTAAACGTAGTCCTAATAAATCCCTCTGGATATTCGTTAATCAATAATTTATATCTCAAATCTGCAACTTTATTTTCCATAACTTACGGTCTTCTGTGTAACCTGTAATCCTCTTCAAATTATTAAAAACAATAGCTTTCTTAATGGACAAATTATGATTTGAGTTAAAATTTAATATATGTTTACTTAAAAATTTCTTATTTTAATGTTCATATGTTAAAATCCTTGCTTTCATTCTGAATTAAGACATCTAAAACTGATTGTTTTCCATCTTGCTCCTTTTCCAATGTGTATATCAAATCCTTACGAATTAACTTCTGAAAAAAACCAACAAAAATTGTCTTTCCGTCCCTTCCCCTAGAATCATTACATCATCTTCATATCTTAAATACATAAATTTTGCTTTGTTTTATTTGAAAATATAATTATCTTCAATCGATTTGAAATAAATATTGCATATACTCCCAAAGACGGGACTACTCATAGGAAAACAAAATAGAATTTACCATCATATTCAAAATACTTATTGTCAAATATTAACTTCAATAATTTCCTAAAATAATCCCATTCAATATTAAAAGACTTCATAACATCATCCGTACATTCTTCCTCAATCGCTCTAAGAGCCTCTTTAACAGACATGTTTGTATAATCGCTGTAATATTCATCGCATATAATTTTATCTTTTCTTTGTAGGTAAAAACTCTTTCTTGTTATCTATAATAATATTAATCAAACTAGAAATATTTTTAATAATAAAATTTGGTTTGTTCAACTGTAATTTCTGTAGAATAGAATTTAAAAATTTCTCTAAACCTTGCAAAGGAGAAGCAAATGAATTTATCGCTGATCGAATAGGACAATCTTCTTTATGTACCTTAATTTTAGGTTCAAAAGATGGGGTTTTAGTAATGTATTTGCATATATCGTTATATTGGAAGAAATTTATAATATTGTTTCTCTTCATTTTTTGAATCTCCATTCAGCCTTTCTTCATTTAGCCTTCTTATAAAACTTATACGTGAGGTTTTCTTCAATGAAATATTGGTGGGAAACAGTGTTTTCGTGTTATGTCTGGAAGGTTTATGCTTAATAGTTTTGGAGTATTGGAATTTATTTGGAAATGATTACATTTGAGTTGAAACAGGGATGATAGTTAGTCTTATTACTACTATAATTCTTTCAAAACTTCTTTGAAATTTAGAAATTACTTGCTACGATTACACCAAAACATGTCTCCTTTTGAAATTATCTGATTTCAGAATCTCCTTACCACAGATTAAAGTAAATAATTGACATCGTATTTTCGTAATTTATTCTTAACAGGAAAAGCGCTGTTTTAAAATTCCTAATGTCTAATTAATGTATGATTAAACTTGGCCTGATTAGAGCATCGTGCAGCTGCAACCAATAGTCGGAGACACACAAAAGTTTTACATACTATTCAAAGGATGTCTAAACGAGTTTGCAAAAAAAAAAACGATTTTTTTACAGCTAATTGAACGGGAGATGAAAACAAAATGTTCAAAAACATATTTCACACAAACAGTATCAGACGTTTAAAAGAATCATGTGATTTTACTTAGTTTATTCCCCCTGACAAATGTGTTATTTGAACTGAATGCTCACCCGTGATAGTTCACACATGTAGCGTGATACTATGTTTTAGTTCTGCTAATGTTGCAATTCCTCCTTTAGGTATCCCACAACCACATCTTTAGGTATTCCACAACCAAAATCGAATGGAGTTAGGTCAGGAGAACCTGGTGGCCAGGCAGTAGGGAACATGAGACCATTGACTCAATCATTGACGCAAATGTGTTGACGCAACAAAGTTTGCATGAACCTTACAGTATGAGGAGGTGCACCATCTCCATAAAAGATGTTGAATCAAGACTGTCTTAACTGCAGCATGTCGTGATATCTAGCCTCAGTCACGAAACATGTCTCAGGACCATTAACTGTAATTTCATTAAAAAAAAAGAAGAAATGATAAAGTTGAATGTGAACTCACAGTTAACTGTAAGCTTGTGCGAATGAAGAGACATTTCCTAGAAAACGTGTGGATTTTCGTTGACTGACACACGGCAATTTTGGGTATTCACAGTGCCATTCAAATAAAAGTGTATTTCGTCTCTCCATAGGATGTCTCATGGCCACGACGTATCAACTTCCATCCTCACCAATGCAAAATCAATGCAAAAGTCAGTAACTCCACCTTGTCGTCTGAAAGTATTTCTTGTCCGCGACTGATCTTGTATGGTAAAAAATGAATTAAGTTTCTCAGGATCTTTCTAACTGTGCTCCAGGATAGATGAAATTGTCTTGATACGGCACTGGCACTACCTCAACCTGCAGCATTCTCCAACGACTGGTGAACGATTGATGTGGCAACGTCTTCAATCACGTGATCACTTTCGTTCTCTATCACGTTCCACACTTGAAGGTCCGGTTTATTCAGATTTTTCATCACTTTTCTCACACCTTGTGGCGACATCGTTCAACGGCTTGCTTTTATAACCCGACAAAATTCACGAATCGCAGCTACATCATTACTATGACTTTCGTAATAAAATTTGACCATCAATGCACGTTCTTGTAAAGTCATCGTCAACACGGCTGCTGCTAATAACACGTTCTCAGTTCACACCAATTATTTATATCCCGATGTCGGTTGCGATGCTGGTATCTATGCAAATCAGATTGTTTTCTATTTGTCTAAAGATTGACCATATGCAATTGTGATGTCATTTGGACCATTTTCACAGCCCTCTACACACAGGCCTCATTTCTCACTTAGCCTCACATCAAATTTTAGATAAAACCTAAAACTTGAACATACAACAAAAACAAAAAACCGGAAATCGCATATTCATTTAATGTATTTTTAACGATGAATATTATATAATTCTGTCTAAATCAAATGAATAATATAGATTTAAGCCTTGGATTCAATAATATTTTAAATTAAATCAGGCTAGTGTAAGTGAGATTGGGAAACAATTTAGGCTGAATCCGTCGATTCTTCTTTTGAAGCATTATGTGAATATGAGATTTCCGTTTTTTGTTTTTGCTGAATGTTCAGATTTTAGGCTTTACCACTTCAATTTTACGTCAGACTAACGGACAAATCAGGCCTGTGAATAGAGGACTGTGCCACTTTACAAAAAAAAAGCCGAGTTGTTACACTTAAAACCGTAATCTGTTGTTGTTAATCATTCTTATAGCAGAAACTGCCTTCTAGGGGACGATTTTGTAATAGTTTTTTTCTTTTTGCAGAATCATTCAGCGCATCCTTTAAATCATACTATTCAAAGGTGTCTCTCTTTTGTTGTCTCTCCGACTATTGGTTGCAGCTTCAGAATAGGTCAACTTTAATTACGACCACCTTTGTACTCTTTACCTTCTCTTAAGTAAGAAATTACTTAGTTTATTCATTTCAATCTGTAAGCTGAATTTCGTTATTATATATTGTTGTGATCATCCCTCAAGTCTAAAGCTGAAGATAATTTATTCGATGTTCAATTAATAATTGGAAGGTAATGAAAACTTATTTTAAATCAAAACTTCTTCAGGAAATCTTTTAATTTCAAAGTTTTTGTCCATACCATAGGCTTATGAAAAAATACCCAATTTCAGTTGTGTACAACATTTACTTTTGAAGTTATTAATTTTTAAAGATATAAATTTTTATCTAAAAATTACACGTTTTGGAACCATTAATTGCCTGTAGGCTAGCAAACCAGTGATGATACAAAACTGAGAGTGGTCTCCTTTTAAAGCTATTGAATGGAGCTTTAATATGATATGCCACAAGATAGGGATTACAAAGAAAAATTAATTTTAATGTAAATTTTAAAATTTGAATTTCTCAAAAAGTTGCAATTTTAAAAATTTCAAAAAATTATCGAAATTAGTTTAAAATGTCTAACTACATATAGCAAAATTCTATCATTGGATCTCAACTGTATCTGGAGATGCAGGGCTTCAGAAATACACATGTTTTGTGAAGAATATTAGAATTAGTACCGTTTCTGAAAATTGAATGGAACAAGCAACACATTACAATGAAACAAGCACTGGTCATTATTTTTACATTTATTTTAAAATGGAAAAGGTCACATACACACTTACCATTAAAAATCCGATATTACATGAGTAAAGTTAAGGCTATGTTTGTTTTGTCTTCAATTGTTGGAAGATACCCACACATTGATTTACTTTACTGCCTGGTAAACTGTATGTTTGGCCAGTTTGTGTGATGGGGTTCACTTTTCATATCACATCTGCAGAATGGATCCATAGTATATCAGATGGTGTGGGATATATATATGAGGGTGATGAACCTGAAGGGTGGAGGAATATAACTTGCACTTTACTGGAATCTTCATCTTTAGCCTGATTATAACTCAACCACCAAGTGTCACCATAGATTGAAGTAACATACCCACTAATATCTGCAAGTACTATCTGCTGAATGTCATTTACAACAGGAAATGTACTTGAAATAACTGCAGAAGAAAATAATTTCACATTTACTTTGGTTCCACATGTGAGAGGTATGAAGACATAAAATTTCTGAGTGCCTGATATAGTTAAAGCTATACTGTACCAATCGTCACAAATTTAAAGTCTGTTAGATATGTTCTGATGTGCCCATTCAAACTGCTGCCTTGCATTCATTATTTGGTCCTCATAGGGTCTTTGTAGGCTTTCTCTGGCTGCTAGTCTTTTTACTGTGGCCCCACTCTATCGCATGCACCTTTTCCATGTGTTGTTGCTGCAAAATGCCATTCAGCCTCAGCTCCAAACTCTTGCTTTTGATTACACAAGTTAAGAAAGTTTTTTCTTTATTTTTGTACTGCGCCGCAGAACCATCCGAAAAATAGAAGAATTTTTTAGGAAGTCTTTGAAACTTGCATTTCTGATATTCCACCAACTTTGCCTGGAACAGCTACACAGCAGTAGTGTTGTGGATGAGACAGTCTGACATTATTATAAAATATGTTTGATTACTTCCTCTTAAAATACACCACAAAAGGGTGAATGGTTGCCCGACTATTTGATGAATGATATGATTGTGCAGCATCTTGCAAAATGAAAGAATAATTCTCGGAAAAGTTACAAATGACAGCCACTTTCCAGAAGATTTTTCTTGGTATGTCTCAGAAATTTAATTTGTTTTTTTTTTTACAGTGATGTGATGACGAAGTATAACAGGAAGTTTTTCACAAAATACATCAACAAATTCACTAACCGGTTTTTGAATTATTTCCAGTTACATCGATCCACAGAGATCCACTGTCTGTATGTGACAGTCTCAATTCATTGTCATCAAATGCTTTTTCCAAAAGTTCTCTAGTCCTTTCAGTACCTGGACAGAAACACAATTTGAATAGAAACAGTCAATTGATGATGGGCTGCAAACCATCATTTGCAGACACGCCTTGTACGTTTTAATTTCACCATTCGTAATTGAACCGAAAGTGTTCCACTCTGTTCTGCCAGCACACAATTTTTAGATCTATGTTCACCAAATTTGGAGAATCCCACTTTTACACTTGGAAAACTCATATGCTTCCTTTAAATTATTAAGCATCAACCTTTTTGAAACATGTACTTTACCACCTGTGCAGTCTTTCACTGATATGAAGTCCCTCATCCCTGGCATCACTCCGCTCATTTGATCACTTGTAAAGAATCCATTGACAATATGAACAGTATGATTTTGCAGACTTTTCCCTGCTTTCAGATTAGGACTACCCAATGCACCCTTTTTTTCAACAGTGTCTTTGCTTCATCACAGTATCTATCATTAATCATAAAATTATATATACATACAAAGAAGAAAGTCATACGCCTCTTTACATCCACAATATCATCTATATTTCTTCCTATTTAAAGGACTTCATCAGGATACAAATAAATAAATAAATAATACAAAATGAAGAAAGGAAGAGAAATTTTCTCTATTCCTTTTTTTAACACAAGCAAAAATGTAACAAAGTAATTCCAACAAACATAACTTAATACATCAAATAATTATTATCAATAAACATAACATTGACAATATGAACATCAAATAATTAATAACAATATACATATCATATTACATTAAAATCAATAAAAACAATTGTGATGATAAGACATAGAATTATTTTAAAGTTTTAAAAAACGTACAGGGAATTTTTCAAGAAAAGAAAATTTGAGAAAATTACAGGTAATTTGAATAAGACAAAAGGTTTTCAAAATGCATCAACTTACCAATAGGTTTACAAATTAACAAACATGTTAAGGAAGTTTGTAAAAAATGAAGTCAATTTAGTTTTTCATAAAGATAACACTCTATTTAAGAAAGAGAGAACAAGAAGGAAAGACAGTTAAATAGAATGGGGGTGATATATGCATTACAATGTAGGGATTGCAAGGAAGTATCTATAGGAAGCACAGGTAGGATGGTGAAGGAACGTGAAAAAGACTACGGCATTTGAGAAAGGTAATAGTAAGATTTCCGAATGGGCTAGACATTGTATGCTGAAAAATCATTGCCCAGACCCAATAGTATGTAATGTATTTAATGTTAAAGATAAGAATAAAAGATTTAAGTTGGAATCAACTTAACAGTTATTAGCAGTTGTGTCTGTTTCAATAGGGACAAGTCCCTTGAGTTATTATGATGTATCACTTAGTATTTTCAAAAAAGCTTTGATAAGCAATAATATAATTAAAGGTTTTTTAACTTTAAAATAATCCTATGTCTTATCACCACAATTGTTTTTATTGATTTTAATATAATATGATATGTTTATTGTTATTAATTATTTGATGTAATATATTATGTTTATTATTATTAATTATTTGATGTAATAAGTTATGTTTGTTGGAATTACTCTGTTACATTTTCGTTTGTGTTAAAAATTGAATAGAGAAAATTTCTCTTCCTTTCTTCATTTTTTATTATTTATTTATTTATTTATTTGTATCCTTATGAAGTCCTTTAAATAGGAAGAAATATAGATGATATTGTGGATTTAAAGAGGCGTTTGACTTTCTTCGTTTTGTAGTGTCTTTGCTTGTCGTGCTAAGTAGTTAGGGGCCGAAAATTCTTGAATTACCTTCCTCACACTCCAACTGTAAGGCACAAGAGTCAGCAGCTGCAGCTTCTTTTTTCTACTAGTGAAGTTGTTGTACACCTCCTTTACATGTTTAAAGAATTCATCTTGTGAATCATTATCCTCATCATCAGTACATGCGTTCACCAGCAGTTTTCTCTTGACAGCCACATTGATTCTGTTAGACTTGTCAGTGGAGTAAACTTTGGATTGCATCCTCATTACTTCTATTGGTGACACTCTCATCTCTAAAAGAGAGCTGTTAAGAAACCTCAGAGACTCAGATTCATTTGAAAAAGGTATATCAGTGGATGCTTCTTCAATTTCAGTATCAGACTGACTTTCTTCATGTATATGGCTAGTTCCAGGTAAAACTTCTCTGCATTTTTCATTTCTCAACTTTGTCAGATGTTTCCTACAACTGTCACAGACTGTCGATAACTCAGTTGTTCCTGGAATCAAGTCACACATCCATGAAGTCACAAGTCTCAAACTTTTTCTTACATGGGATTGATTAGGCTTATTAAAGGGTTAAAACAATCCATTTTTACTATCTTGTCAGTGGTATCCATCATGCTGATGAGAAATGTTGAGAAATTAACAAGAAGAACTCCAGTGGCCAAGAAATGGTTTGCTTTCTAAAGATACAAAATTAATAATTTATCATCATCATAGGAACTGGTGAAGAAATGAACTTCCTACAAGCAACTGTAATGCAACACTAGGCTATAAATGAATTGTCTTGTCTGCTTGACCAATTAGCTTCCACCTTGTGAAAGAGGATTTCTCTGATAAAAAAAGGGATTCCCCTCTACATTCATACTTATAGGCCAATCAGCTTCCACCTTCTGAAAGAGGATTTCCCTGATAAAAAGGGGATTCCCCTCTACATTCATACTTGCAGGCCAATTAGCATCAATTTTATTTCAAAAAAGGAATTCTAAACTTGGTACTATAAGGTAATCATTGCATTTGATGCATTTTATAATGTCCTACACACTGCATAGGAAAATTAGTATTAAAATTTCCATTATTAAAGATGGTAATTAATTTAGATATTTTCCATTTATCTGGATATGTACCTTTTATTATAATATTATTTATTAATATAGTCATAAATTCTGCTACATTGTGATTGAATTTTTTGATATCCTCTACCATGATATTATCTAAGCCAACAGAGTTCTTATTTTTCATATTTTTGATTATTTCAGTTATTTCATTTATTGTAGGAGGAAACACAACTAATGAATTAGGAGACTGGGTAATATTTTTTTTTAGGAGATTTTTATTACAATTACAAATTTCAACATTACCAATATTTGTGAAGTAGTTTCCCATTTCAGTAAGAGTGCTTTGTAATCCTTTTCTTTGTATAAGTTTTTCTAGATTGTTATTTACAGTTATGTCCTTTTTGTTTATTGCAGAATTTATTATATTCCAATAGTTTTTTTCGTTTTTAATATTTTCGTTTAGTTTATTGTAATAGTATTTTTTTTTATTTTTCTTATATAACTGTTTAAGCAATTTCTTTTCATTTTGTATTCTTCAAAATATTTTTTATTTGTTTTATTGTTTTTTATGTCTTTGAAATAGTTTATCTTTTTCTCTAATATGATTAAATAAATCATCAGTCATCCAAGCTTTTTTATATATATTTCTATTTATCTTTGATGAGCGTAAATTATTTGTCATATATTTTTCATTAATTTCTTTCAAATGTCTATTATTTTTTTTGATTGATGAATACATTTCATTAGCAGGTTCAACATTTTATTTGGATTATTTATATTACATGTAATTACTTTATTTGTTATTAAATGTAATTTGTCTAAAAAATATTCTTCGTTTTTTATACTATTAGATGTGTTATATACATTCATTTCATTTTTCTTTAATAAATTTGGTTTCAGGTTCATAAGCTGCATTATGATCATATAATGATCTGATATATCATTTTGAATAATGTTTCCAATAATATTAGTTTTATTTGCTTTTGCAAAACAATGATCTATGCATGTTTTAGAATGTG